>CM029374.1:22257614-22457614 GCA_017165825.1 Hepsetus odoe | reverse complement strand
TGAAGCTGCAGAAAACAAAGCTCCTGTTCTATAGAGGAGAAGAGGTCAAGATGGTTATGGGAATCCTAGTGGAGGAGACACGCCTGGAATTAGACCAGCATTTCATCTTTTATTCTCCAAAGCAATAATACGTCATCTTCGTTTCGGCAAACAGAGGCTGATCGACTCTGTACCACTCACGTCTCCGCCGCTACGATCAATGTGTGACTGATGAGATGTAGAAAATTTAATATTCAATTTTTTATCATTCATACCGCTTGAATACAAAAGCAAAACACACAGGCACACACAAACGCATACATGCCCGTGCACACCCCGTGCGATTGTTTTCATGTCGTTTGAGGCCTTAAGCTAAATCCTTTATATTTAAAACCTCCAAGTGACCCACCCAGTGCCCATCAAAGCCTGCATGGTCAGTTGGTTTTCTCCGTGCTCGTCCTACCGGCTGGGACAGCTGAAATCACAGGGGATGAGGAAGCTCTGTTTCCCTTCCTTTGATACTATTTGTTGTGCCTCTAGGTGGTTTGCTCAGAGCTCTCTGTGTTTTCATGTTTCACTGTCTTTTTGAACTCTTTTCATTGCCTGACACATTCAAGAGGTGGTAAACAAACCAGTACTGTCAGCACGCTCTTTCTCAAATTAACACAAATCGTCCCAAGGCAGCCATTAATAAATTATCAGTTTACAGCCTTTACTTAAAGTGGAGTAAAGACAGACGTAGTAAACAGTTTAACTGCTCACTCTAGAAAAATGTACACTAATTATAGAACTTCTTTACAGACACAGGATGGACCTGCTCAGATGATTGTGTGCTGATAAACATTCACTCATAATGACAATTAAAAACACCTGTCTGTCTGTCTGTCTATCATCTACCTGTCTGTTACCCCACCATCCATTCATCCTCCAGACTGCCTGTCCATTCATCCATCCATCTATCTATCTATCTACTTACCTTGATTAATCAAACTGCCAGATGGAAGATTTTTTTACAGATACCATGTGCAGTCTGAAGGTCTGTATCCACATATAGTGACCCAGTCCTGCTCCTGACTCACGCCACCCCCCCCCCCCCTCGCCCCCAGTGCCAGTCTGGCTCCTCCGAGGCTGAGAGACTGCAGCACTGAGAGAGTCCTCGGAGGGAGAGCAGAGGCCCAGGGGACGCAGCTGGGGGACCAGAGCCAGACGCTGGCAGAGCCAAGCACACGCACGGCGAGATAAACACAACGTGACAGCGGGAGAAAAGAGGCTAGACATGACATTGTGAAGCGGCCGTGACGGGGATTCGTGAGGCGCTGAGAGCCCTGACCCAAAGCAGGGGAAAAGGAGAGAGATGGAGAAGAGCAGTGACGGATGACAGATACAAAAGTGCAGACAGTTTAACAATGACGTGAAAGTACGCTTACACTGCTCTTTAAGGAGACCCTACCTGAGAGGTGTTCTATTGAAGAGAATATAAAAGAATCTGAACTAGAAGCCATATTCATCTTGCAGGACTCATAATTCACTGCTGCTGTGTATAATGTGTGCAGGTTTAGGTGTGAAGGTAGAATGAGCCTAAAGATCTGACTCAAAGACACCCACGCAGCCTTGTAGCACAAAGTCTTGTGCAGAACAAGGCTATATTACTATGGATTCTTCCACCCTCTGCCTTACTGTGCAGAGAAAATTAGCTGGAGGCAACACAGCTACCCCCCCACCCCCCCACCCCCCAAAAAAAACTATGAATGTGTACAAACTGTTTTATGCTTACTTTTTTGGAAATATGAGCAATGTAATCTCATTTTATTTTGAAAAGATTATTGGTCGCCATATAATCAGACAAATGTAAAAGTTTGGAAGCCCAGTTCTGCACTATATTGAAACTGTATTGAAACTCTGAAGCGGAAAATATAGTATGTATGTATAATATGTAGTTTTATTTTAAGTTTTTTTCCAATATTTTAACTCAAGAAATTGTGCACTAAAATGTGCATAAAAAAAGCACATTTAGGTTTGTTCCCTGTAGAGAATGTGTGCGTGTTTAATTAAAAAAATCTGGCTGATTTTAGGTCCATTTGGCAAAATGAATGACAAATAGATGAAACGATTTGTTTTTTAGTCCTGGATACCAGTCTGCTGCAAAAGTCACAAATAAAAGAGAAGAAAAAATGTCTTTTTTAAATGGTATCCTTCACTAAATTGGACAAAGCCAATGGCCAAGGCCAAGAACAGTGACACATTTGCTGCAAATGAGTAATGATCTGTACAGATATCAGTTTATTAGATATTTATTTGTTCATTTTTATATTATTATTTATTCTTCTTATTTTATTAATGAGTGGGTTTTTTGTATGGGTACAGAAAAACATTTTATACATTTTGTCATTCTTATCAGCTGATGATTTATTCATGAATGATTGGCTAATAATGCATTTATTAACATGATACAACCTGTTTTTTTAGTTTCAGACTCACACCTGAGGGACCGCAGTGGGCTTACAGTGGCACATGCACTTAATGCTGATTAATGAATGAAATCAGCTTGTTTTTGTAGCTGGGTGAGGATCTTCTCATAAGCCGTTCATTGATCATGTTACTGATATTCTATGTGTAAACTTTTAAAATGAAATTTTACAAATGAGTAAGTATAACAGCTCACAGAAGTGAAACACAATTGGCTGGAAAGGACAGAAAAGACAGACATACAGGGACAGCTTCCTCTTTGGTTTTCCATATGGCTCCGTGGATGGCACAAAGACTGGGCCAAAGGCTCTTTACCCAAACTCTATTGTCCTTGCAGAGACGGCAGCCCTGGGCATTCGCCACATCTAATGTGGTTTACTGGTGAATTCCTAATCAGGCTAAGCCTAAGTGATGAACGGAGGGAGAGGAGAAGAACAGGCAGCGGGGAAGGAATGAGGGCGAAAAAAGAATGCTCCACTGCAGAGGAAGTCTGGAGAAATTATAACTAGTCTAAGGGCACAATTTGCTCTCCGAGAGTAAGAATGAAGTCAATTTTTGTGGAGGAATTCTATTAGCATGTGTCTAATGGCATAAAGCCATCAAAAACAAACAGGACCAGCGTTGTCGGCATAAAAGGGCAGAATCGGCTTCTTACGCAGGCTAAATCTCATTAAGGAGCAGCGCGGCAAAAAAAAAAAAAAAAAAAAAAATCCACAATTACAGCCCTAATTCCAGCCCAGAGTTTTATTTTATTACCTTTGGAATTGATTTGGGGCTGCAAACAGATGACTAAATAAATTATAATAAAAATAAGAGGAGAGAAGGGCTTCTTTAACTGCCCCTCTGATGTTTTTTCCGTGTGGAATGGGCAGTTGTTTTGTATGTGTTTCAGGTGGTGGGGAGCTGAATGGAAGAGAGGGAGGAGGAGAACGAAGCAGGAGATATCAGCTTCTGAAGCAGTCATACTCCAATGGTATATGACAATGACATCCATGACAAAAGCCCATTGATATTCCAGCTGAAGGAAAGGCAGGTTTTCTCTTAAAGAGCATAGGGAATGAGGTCTTGGGGAAAAGCATCAGCGTGAAGCATCGACTTCCTCATAAGACCAAGACAAAGTGCTCTTTTATCTCCTGTTGAGGGGCAGATCACAAGCCTGTTGTTTAGGTTCATCACCGTGATCACAGTCCTGACAGAGCCGCTAAAATCAGCGTACGTTCTAAGTAACAATGGTGTCAAACTGATGAGCCCTGTATACACTGCTCTCTCCTTTATGAGGACACTGATAAATGTGAGGTCAAACACTGCAGAATAGGGCCAGTGGCTGCTATAAAAGTAGACAGTTTTAGAGCAGACCAAGCATTTTCCCAGCTGTTACAAAAAAAAGATTGTCGAAAAAGCATCTATTCACTTCATGTGAGTTTAGCCTTCCTGTGTTGAGTCACTCTAATCGTTTAAGCCGCTTTATGATGAATTATATGTATTCACTTTATAAAAAGTTTGCTATATAATACATTTCATTTACATTTAAAGATTTTCTGCAGTAACACCTTTGAGTCTGCAACTCTTTTTCAATGGTTTTGATGTTTAAATGGAAGTGAAGTGAAAGTGACTGTCCGCCATTTTGCAACACGGCACAACACACATGACAAATTCCACCTCTGCTTTTCACCCATACACACCTAGCAAGAGGGGGCAGTTATATCCAGTGCCTGGGGAGCAGTGTTGGGGACGGTGCCTTGCTCAATGATACCTCAAGGCAACCTAATGGTCTGGGATTCCAACCCACAAACTTCCGAGCCTGCATCTCTGTCCATAACCAGGACCACCACTGAAACCACTGAAACGACTGAAATTGTCAAGCTTCCCGGGTCCATGTTTGTTTTAATAATAATAATAATAATAAAAATAATCCTTTATTTATAATCCCACGAATGGGAAATTCGCTCTCTGCATTTCACCCATATACACATGTGCAGCAGTGGGCTGCTATTGAAAGCGCCCGGGGAGCAGTGATGGGGACGGCACCTTGCTCAAGGGTACCTCAGGGCAACCTACTGGGAAGGGGTTCGAACCCCTGATCCTCCGATCATGTGGCTGATGCCCTAACCACTAGGCCACCGCTGCCCATGTGACTTTGTTGATGTCTGCTATGTGCTTGTGTTTGATTTGGTCCATGCCCCAATCTTGTCCTGCCCTTTCCTACCTGAGTCCCGTTCATGTCTCCGCCCTTGTTCCAGTCGCTTTGTTATTGGTCTTGTTATTTAAACCCTTGTGTTTGTCTTAATTTTGACTGTTTCTTAGTCATTCATGTCATTCACAGTCTTGGGTTATACCTATGGTCATCTTGCTTTTTTCTGTTTGGTTTTTTAAGTTTTTTAGGTAGTAAAGTTACTACTTGGGGCTAAATCCAGCCTCCTCTGCCACATTGCCCTTTTGAATGCTTTATCCCTGTGCTTTAGGACTAGGCCCCAGGACTGGATGTCTGTAGGCTCAAATCCCAACCAGTAGGTTGCCCTGACGTATCCTTGAGCAAGGTACCATTCTCATCAGTGCTCCCCGGGTGCTGGATATGGCTGCCCCCTGTGGCATGGGTTAAATGTGTGGGTTAAATGCAGAAGATGTTACTTTCTCAACAGCCAGTGCAACAACATGTGCAGTTAGTGCTCTCCTCCAAGTGTACTGACTTATCTATCTTTTAAAAAAGATGCAGCAAAAAAAGCAATCCTGACTTGCTCGAGAGTAGAGTAGAAACTAAATCTGGCAAAGCCAATGGCCAAGACCAAGAATGGTCCAATTATAAATGCTATTAAGTCTACAATAACCGTAACAGCCCATATTGAGACCAGACTACAGCACCAGGAAGCACTAACCCTAACCCAGGAACCGAACATGTTTAACGGAGGCCTTAAGTATATTGCATGCACTGTGATTATTTATGCTGGTTTATGTGTGTGCATGTGGGTGTTACGGTCTGACATCCATCGCGTGTGCCAGGACACCTCTAAGCTTAAAGGAGCCTTCATGCTGCTGGCCAAAATCCCCTCGATCTGACCTTTCAGATGCTGCGGGCCGTTAATGGGAATCCACAGGGTGAGACTGAAGCCACGTCTGAAAGCTCTTACCTCCTTAAACACTCTGTCTGCTCCTCCTGACCATCCAGCGCTCACGCTGCAGAAATGTCACTGGACTGTCTGATCTGCTCAGGAAATCGAATGTGCTGTGGTCAGTGGAATGGTAAAAAGAGGCTATGGCTACGGTTTAGTTGTCACTGACTCACTATCATTACGATAATAAGAGCACATCCAACACACCAGAAAGCAAGTGGGAAGGGACTCTGAGCTGTTTTGTAAATCGTTTTATTTCATGGGCAGCCACTGCAGTTGGCCAGACAGCTGCCCACTCTGTCTGCTGGGTGGGTTTAAGGGAAAAACTTGCCCACTGTCCCAAGTTAAAGCTACGTTCTGACATGACAACATAGACTTTTAAAGTAAACCTACATTTCTACATTTATTTCTGCATAATAGAATAATTATACAATAACAGAATACATTATTAAATCATGCGAAATCATGCAGCCTTAAACAAATCCCCACTTCTCTCCTTTACGTTTAAGCAGCTTTGAACACTACATCCTCAGAAGATGCTTCATGCCTGCTTTAGTACTCAAAGGGACCGTGCCAGAACCGTGTGGTAAAGATATGACTAAAAATACAATCATTAAAATACTTGAGCTTATCTTTGATGAAAGATGTGTGCCACTGGTTACCATTATCTCACTCCCTCCCCTGGGACAGAGGCATGTCTAATAGCTTAAATCCACCATCTCTTCTTCTGATCTTTCTTTCTCGGTTGGGTTTCAGTAGAACAGCCATCATGGTTATGTGCATCCAATCAGACAATACCTATTCAGCATTTTAGCTACACAAACCTGGTTAGGGACACCTGGTGAGTAATAAAAATAGGCTTTGTTTTGTCCTCCAGTTGGGCAGTCCTTTAAGTGTATTACGTCACATTAAAACTACCAAAAGAACTTGTTATTTGACATTTTTACAGAGAGTGTTAGGTCCCAATGAGATCGTTTTATAACAGATTTATAGAATGCCTGGTCAGAACTAGGCATCTGGGTGCAGCCTATCACAGTAAAAATGGGCAGGGATCACTAATGTCAAACCTGAAACATGCTGCCAGGTATGAGGTTAGATTTCAGTCACTCCAGCATAAGTCACATCTCTCTCAGACATTAGTTTATATGATTGGCAGAGTACCAGTCAGGCAGAACCAAACCTCTACCAGGAAGCAGGCTCTCTGAATTAACTAGGACAGTTGAATGGGAAGGCTGTATGAGAGGTTAGTCTTTGTGCTCACAACTGTTTGGCCTACAGACTGAATGATTCACCTCTGATTCAATCTGTCCCTCCGATAGGCTGGCGACCTGTACAGGGTGTGTCCCCGTCCTTCGCCCTGTGTGAGCTGGGATGGACTCCAGCACCCCCCCCGCGAACCTAATTAGGACAAGCGGCCCAGAAAATGACTGACTGTCTGACTGATTCAATCTGATCAAACTTTTGCACCAGTGGCCAATATTACCAAAAAATCAGCCCCAGTCAAAAGCAACAGGCTGAGCAGTAAAAACCGAGGATTAACTCATAGTAGCATCTCAGATGATCCTCATATGTGTTTAGTGGCCCACAGACGACCTCACTATCAGCAAGACATGTAAGTGTTTTTTTTCCCTTTTAATCAGTGTTGTTTTTCCAACAAGCGGTGGCCGTGCTCTCGCATGCCCTTATCAGTGGCTCCTCCGCACAGACTAAATCACTGCTGCCAGGAGATTTGCCCCGCAAAAAGAGGCACAGCCAGTCCAGCCAGACAGATGTAAGGCCTGGTAATCTCGGCTGGGGATCAAGGAGAATGTAACCCGTTTTATTGTTTTGCTTTTGTTTCATCTTCTTTTTTTTTTTTCGGGGGGTGGGGGGGGCAAAAACGGCCCCTGGTAATAGTGCCGGCGTGATCACGGAAAGCGAAAAAAAGGGAGGGAAAACAATTTCTGTGGAATACTACTTTTTTCTCCTCAAGCCCCAGGTGGTTACTGACCTGCCAGAGATGACACTATGATGTTGTGTTGTTTATGTTTTTCGTCCCTAAACTGGAGGTAGAAATTACTCCCCCCATCCTCTGCAACTTGTTCAGCTTTTACCAAAGTCTTCTGTACCCACGTTCATCCACAGGGAGAAAACTGCATTTTGAGTCTTAGCGAAAACATGAGGCGATCAAGGGAACAGCGATATAATGTGCGTGCGCTTATTAACACGCAAAAAAAGCTCAAAAACAACCTATTCATAACCGTTTTAGCCTTCAGAGAAAAATATCATCCCGTTGGCTAAATTTACCAACCAAAACATTCGCCTGTCAATTCAAGGTTTTACTTCTAAATCGGTAAACAAGTCAGTCTCTGAGGCCCCTGTGCAAAGGCAAGATGAGGGAGTGAAGGGAAAATATGTCTCCATCAAATAAAAATAAAGCTCGAGCTGTGAAAGGAGGGGCAAGGGAACCATTAAAGATAAGAAAGAAAATGAACGGGGAAAGACATTTCCCAAAACTAACAGAAAGCAAGAGACTCTCCTGGCCAAAAGACGTTTTCACTGCTTTTTCCAAATATTTCCCTTCTTTTAATACTATTCAAGGCCTCCACTAAGCATCAGTGACCAGTCCAGCTGCGTTCAGGAAAGGATCTTTCATAAGAGCTGAATCTGGTGGACTAGCAACTCTGCATGTGTGTCTCAGTGTGGCATAATTAGCCGTAAAAGCCTGGTGGGCTTTACTTAAGGGAGTCTGCCTTGAGTCCCTTGCCACTCAGTGCTGGAGCCATGCCATGCTCTTTCCCTTCAACATTATCCTTGCAGGATGATCAGAGCCGGCCTAAACCTCTGAGCCTATTTATTTGCTGCCACACTTTAGGAGTAGGAAGACCTGGGTAGGCTAAGTTAATACATTAATAATGCATTAATGCCATCAATTATTAGTGGCACAATAATTTAACTTCTTTTTCTTAGTTTGACCCTTCGGACCATCTAAAACAGCTGAAGTCCAGCTGCTTACTCCCTTCACGAAACTCAACTGTCACAAAAACCTGTAAGCTGCAAGAATGAGAGTGAGAAGCTACATTGCTGAAGAGTGCGAGCCATCGACTGCATATAATACACGCCTGGCTTGTATAATCTCCAAAGACGAGCCTATAGAATAAGATGCTCGGAGCTGCACATGAATTTCAATTCACCATGTCCAATGCCAAGTGCTCTCTGGAGTAATGGAGAATTCCATACAGTTCCTTTTATATGACCTAGTGTGGTGTTTGTGTCCAGAACTAATCATTCAATAACCATAGCTGATCTTACTGGCACTCTTGTGGCTGGATGCAATCAACTCCTCACAGCAAGCATTGGACTTTGACTGTAGAATCGTCCCAGCTTACCAGAAGCTGTTACATTAAGGGGTCAAACGGAATGAAGCCATATATGTTATGGAAATAATATCATTTACATCATTAGCATTATGATAATATCATTATCAAGTTGTCATTATGAGATGAATTACAGGTTTTGAGAACCAGTTGATGCGGCACTTTCTGTCTTTAAACAAATTGGAGCTTTGACTGTGAAAAAGTGCCGATGCCTGTGCAGAAATGTGCTCCGTTTGTGTGACATAAACAAGGCCGTTGTGTTTTTTTCAGGAAGTTCCTGTGTGTGTCTAAGTGTATACGTGTATAAGCATGTGTATACGAGTGTGTGAGAGATTGGGGATAAAAGGGGAGAGAGAGAGAGAGAGAGAGAGAAAGAGAGAGTGAATAAAGCACGACTTCAGTGTCGCCTCCTTATGTAGCCTAGTCTTTGTTCACCCATGTGTAGCAAATAGCTCAGGTAACCAGTGCTTTGTCACTTGGCACTGAGAGTGTGTAAGGATAAGCCTTTGCTCGTGTACTACATAAAACAGTGTGAGGGTGACAGAACAGAGGCAGAGGTGTGCTGCAGGTTTGTGTGTGTGTGTGTGTGTGTGTGTGTGTGTGTGTGTGTGTGTGGTGTGTGTTGATGGGGAAATTGGCAAAGCGTTCCAACTTAAAAATGAATGGAAGCTGATGTTATAATTATGGACAAACCATCCTTTTAAAGAAACAATAAGTAAATCTTTTAAACTAGCCATCTGCCCAAATGTAGTCCAACAGCCCAGGCAGTAGGCTGGATCCTTTATTTTGCATTGGAGCTATGAGCTAAAGGTTTATAGCTCAACAATAAGCCACAATAATGTTGAGTTGTTGAGTAATCTCAGACAGAACTGAGTACACAGCATAATTATAGGCCTCTGGACAAAAATACACGGCATCTCTACAAAAAGTAGCAGCAGATGTGAATTCTGATCTTTTTCTGTAATTTCATGGAGGCCAACTGTAACATTCTGCACGCCGCAGCTCAATTTTTACTTCTCTTACTGTAAGCAGAACTAAATAGATGTATTTAAAGACGACCTGCTTCTTCTCACTGAATATATAATATGCACAGCTCTTATTCCATCAATCCATTGTCTGAGCCGTTTATCAGAACCATGGTCCATGGGAGGGGCTGTGCTGGAGCCTATTCCAGCAGGTCACAGCAACTCCTGTGGCCTATTATTATTAGTATTATTTTTATAATTATCATTTACTGATTTTCTTAACCACTTGTCCTGAGTAGGGTTGTGGGTTCTGCAGGAGCCTATCCTAGCACGCACAGGACAAAAGACACACAGACAAACACACACACTCACATCTAGGGGGCAATTTAGCACCTTCAATCCACCTGATGTGCAGATCTTTGGACAGTGGGAGGAAACAAGAGCTCCCCGGGTCCCGGTGTACAATAAAATCAAACAAATTTTGGCCTGTGGAAAGCTGTTGAATATGTTGAAAAACATGCACTGATCAGCCATAACATTAAGACCATCTGGCTATTATGTCCTCTGTTGCGCCAGCAGCCCATCGAGACATGGACTCAACCAGAATTCTGAAAGGGTGCTGTAGTTTTGGCACCAAGATGTTAGCAGCAGATCCTTTAAGTCCTGTAAGTTGCAAGTTGGTTCTTTTACAAATCAAGCTAGCCAAGCTCAACTGAGATCTGAGATCTGATTCCAAGTCAAAAGCTTGAACTTTTTGTCAGATTTACCAAACCATATTTGAACAATGCTGGCTCTATACTGCTGAAAGAGACGCCCTGTCACTAGAAGATACCGCTGGCATGAAGGGGTGCACAATTAAGCAAGGTGAAACAATGTATAGGGAGGTACATATCAGAGTAACATCCAGGATCCCTTATTTACATATTTGGTCATCACTTCTCAAATGCAAGGCATTAAAAATGCTTATTGTTTATTGGACCTGATTATACAGCTTTCCCATCATCAATCAGTAAAGTGTTTTTCATCACTCTGTATACACCTTTTACACCTCCCAGCAATGAAGAGTAAGAGAGTTAAATTAGAATCATTTTCTTTAACAGATTGGTGAAGTATGCGTACCTCCAAAAAGCAAAAAATAAATAAACCCATCTCTACTCCACAAAGCCTCTTCCACAGGACCAATGCACCGCTGGCCTGAGCTCAGAAGCACAACCCTGTAACCCCTGACTCCCCACCCCCCTAGGCCGAGCCCGTGTGAGGCTGATTTTTTCAGCCGATGGGACGGCGCTGTTATTTCCTCAAGAGTTCGCCGCTGACAGCCTGAGTGAAGCAGAGAATGCTGAAGCTGCTCTTTGTTTTTGTTGCTGTTTTTCCTCTCTCTCTCTCTCTCTCTCTCTCTCTCTCTCTCTCTCCCCCCTCCCGCCTCTCATCTTTTTTCCTCGCTGAAGGCTTGAAAGTGATTACTGATGCAGTCCACTCCATTTGCATAACAACAAAAACAGCTCGGCGCATTATCATATCAGAGAGATGCTTGCTTGTTTACAGTATTTATATTGGACATTTTATTCTGCACCGCTCTCATGAGGAAGCCCAGGGCGAGGTACTAACTCACACTCTCAAATGCAACACAAAAGCACACACCCACACCTACACACACACTCACACACACACACGCATGCACTCATTAAGATCATATAAAGAGTAACTGACAATTTTTTTTACACCCATGTCACTTTTATGAAGGTAAGCACACTGTGACAGGCTAGCATATGTGATCAAAAGCTCGCGCTCTATCAGTCTTCCTCTCTCTGTAACTCATTCAGAGTCCCTCACTCATTTTATGTCAGGGAGCACAGCCAGTGTGCATGCTATCAGGTCGAGGCCCACTCTCTCAGTGCAAGAGGAAGAACCACAGAGTGGAACCTGCACTCAAAAAGGAATCCACTCCAAGAAAATGAAGAGTAGTGCTTTTCCTCCAAAAGGGAACCAGCTACATTTGAAAAATTAGTTCCCTTTAATTTTTTTTTCCCCCTCTAGCACACCAAAGGGAGCTTTCCTAATAGGAGGGTGGGCTGTGTCAGGTGTGTAATTGCAGAGCAATCACTCAAATATGCAGAACAGAACACTGATCTATATGATCATTTGTAACTTTATATCAATAGATCGGTTCCCCTTTGCCTCAAATATGGTTAACCTGTGTAGACAGGTTAGGTGTCTTGCATTGTTCTGGAGTCATTAGGCTAATGTTAACAAGCTTAGGGCTGCATGGCTTCACCGTCACACGTTTACCTCAAAGTCCACAAGCTTTCTTCCAGCTGGTGAGATGAAGCCCGGCTGCAGTCTCACTGCTGCAAAGGAATGTGAGGGGAGCGGACTGTGAGATGGAGAAAGCTATTTACAGCTTGTTGACCCGGCAAGCAAGAGAGGGTGCCTCTTCGGGACAAGGGGTGGGGGGAAGAAGGGGTCTGTCTGAGGCGGCTTGAGAAATAAGGAATGAAGAAAATCAATGAGGCCTTGGAAAATGTCAGGAGTGACTGACCTTTCAGCTGGTCTCCTGAGCTCACACTGCACTACACACACACACACACACACACACACACACACCATATAAGCAAACACACTCACGCAACCCAGAGGTGTGTCACACAGAGGTGGTGGTAGAGATCGAGACGGAAAAGGAAAAGTAAAAAAAGAGAGGGAAATAAGAAAATCTCAAGGCAAAAAAAAGAGCATGACAACATGCTAGACAAATCGTCCAGCCCTGTGCAGTAGCTCAACAAGCCTTAGAGGAGTGAGAAAGCCAGGAAGGGGGGAGCAGAACAGAAATAGTATAATAAATAAATAAATGCATGTATGACAACCCCCAACCCCCCCTCGTTGGGCCATTTTCTTTAATTGTATTTGGGGCTGATTTGACTGGGGCTTCACACTGCGATGAAAGAATGGCAGTGTTTCCGTAGGCGTCGGACTGAGAGGAATTATGACCACCTTTCACCAGCGAATAATCAGTCTTCCCTCTCATGGCTTCATAATCAATCTCACACTGGCCCAGTTTCATAATTACAGCGTGTAGAGGAGGTCCAGCATCACACCAGCCTGCTGAGTGCACACACACGCACACACGCACGGCAGATAACTATACTCTATACCTCTATATGCCATAAAGAGCCCTAGTGAAAATTCTTGTGGCTTTTTGAACACTGATTTTAACATCATCAAGTATCTGCACTTCCGGGTAAGTAAGGTGAGCAGAGGCCTGCAGAAGTCTCAACATGCTCACTTACAAATTCTCAACTACAGGTTGTGTCTGTGGAGGTATAAGGAAACATGGGGGGGGGGTTCTGGTATGGGGAACTAGTCAGAACTAGCACAAAATCAAATGATCTTGATTTTCTTTTCATTTTCTGTCATTTCTGGTTTAGACACTGCCCCCTAGTGCAGGTGTTCTCAAACACTGGTCCACACACTGCAAGTGAGCCGTGAAGCACTCTCAGGAAAACAGGTACAACAGGAGAAATGTATCCTCGAAGTGGGGATGCATCGTTTGGGTAAAAGTTGAATGTCGTGATTATACTGTTGTATATTGCAATGTGTGATGTCTCTTATATAAATGGGCTGGTGTCTGTACTTTTTGGGTATTAAAAGGCCTAAAGTATGAAAATTCATGCACCCATCTATACAGCCCATTTATGGAAACCAAGTTGCAAAACTGCCCATTTTAGATCTTACTTTGTAGATGTCCAAAAAATAAGGATTTACACATTTCTCCTTATTAAGCCAATAGTAGTTGAGCCTCATGATTAAGTGATGATATGACATGTTCCGTTTTTTAACCCTTTGCTGCCTTTTGAATGCTGCAATACAGTCTTGAATACATTCATCTTAAAAGCACAGTAACAAAACAGCCTTTTAATCCTAAGGGACTTCAGGGTCAGAAAATAGTAAGAACTGATGATGATTCATTATGAGCAATATTTATATACACATAATAAACAAAATGGAAAAAGGGAAAATGCAGAATATGGACTTTTGACTTTGCTTGGGTTCCTCCGAGAGGAAAGGGGGCAGTTTTGTATCTTTCCATAATCTAATGTTTTAAGGTAGAACAGTAAAATAGAGAGCCTGGAGTCAGGACCGGAATATGGAGTCCGTTCGTTTTAAATCAAAAGAAAAAAAAGATAATGAAAAAAAGATATACTCAAAAAAGTCAATGTTGGAAAATCAACATTTTTTGTTAAACACACAATATGATTTTTATAAGAGATGCACAAATAAATAGCACATCACAGTGGACTTCACATCAGGCTGACATCACATCAGATCATCACATCACTCAGGCACCTCCACAGACAGTTACCCAGCCACTGATAGAAGCTTCAAAGAAGAGAATGATGAAATAATGACACTGCTCATCAGAAAAAAAAGTCCCTAAGTACAATCTATACTACATGAAATATGGATTCAAAGTGGGAAGAGGTGACAATAATACTAAACCAATGTGTGAAGTTGGCTTGACTCAAATGAAGCACTAAATCCCTCAAGAAAACATAAAGCTGCATTAGGACAAACTAATAAAGACAGGTGTAAAATAAAGACAGATATTTCCTTTCAGTTTCATTTCAATTTAAAAATGACAATTTTTCAGGTTTTTTGAAATCTCTAAAAAATGTGAAAAGGAAGCAAATTCCTTCTAGGGATGTTCAAATGAGTCCTACTATAAGTGTAGACAGTGAAAGCTTCTTTCTTTTCTCTCAACTCTTTTCTTCTTCACCTTCTCTCTCAGTCCATCAAGGCCTCAGGCTGTTTCTACTGGACTTCCATTGCTTTCAGCTCATGCGGATTCCTTCTTTTTTAAAGAATTTTTTTCTTTATTATTGTACATTCTTCATAATAAAGCAAAACAACACACGTAACATGGAGAAAATTAACACAGCACATTAGAAACCCTTTTGTGCTAACCCATGTTTCCATCACGCCCAAATTGACACTTTTTTTAATCATAAAAAATTGAGAAAAAAAACTGAAAAGCATTCTTGCTCTTTAATCTTAATTACTCATTTTCTTAGCTGCTTGTCCTGATTAGGGTGGCGGGGAGTGCTGGAGCTTTTCCAGTTTTGTCACAGGGTGAAATGCAGGGAAACACCCTGGACAGGTCCCCAGGGCAGACACACAGACAAACACACCCACTCACCTAGTGGCCAATTTAGCTGGGAATTGAACCCAGGACCTTCTCACTGTGCAGCGACAGCACTACTCACTGCGTCACCATGCAGCCAGTTTAATGAGATAAAACTCTCCCTGTCAGTCAAGCGGTTCTTTAAATCATGTACATTTATGTTCACAGGTAACAAAAACACCCAGTTTAACCGAGGAAACCAGAGAGAGGCATGGTGAGTAGGAATGATCCAAAATGACATGCAATACAAGAAACAAGGCCTGATTCTTCAATGATTTACAACTGTTGGAGTACATCCCTGGAGTACTTTTGGAAATTCGCGTGAGTACGAATTGACGAGGACTGTCCGAACGCATCACGAATCGATTGTCCTTTCCATGTCCTGCCCCTACCCGCATCTCCCTCTCTCTATGTCTACCTCTCCCACTCTAAAGCCACATTGTCTTAATTGGGGCGTGTTGTACGGAAGGCAAGGACGCGGACCCCAGCTAAGCCTCCTCCGCCTTTGATGAGAGGAGTGTGTATTAGAGTTCTGAGGCTGCGGCCCTCTCGTCTAAGCCTGCGCTATCGTTCCTCATTCAGCGCACACACTCGCGCCCACAGCCGCCCGCCTTTGAACTCCTCCCGCGCCGCTTTCAAAGCCAGGAGGAAGGCGAAAACGAGAGAGAGAGAGAGGGAGAGAGAGAGAGAAAGAAAGAGAGGAGGACACTTCAAGGTGAATTAGATTTCCACATCATTTATCCCTCCCCTCTCGCAAGCAAGCACATGCTTTCAGAAGCCACACAGGCATCCCATGTGCCGCTCGTCCTTTCTCCCTTTCAACTTCTCGGCTGAGACGGAGGCCGAGTTTCAGCTCGGCGTGCTCACGTGTAAGTGTGTGTGTGTGTGTGTGTGTGTTTGTGTGTGTGGGCTATGAGCACACAGAAAACAAATCTGAACGTCCTTGCTTTCTGGAGTGTATATTGTTTACATTTTGAGAGATGAATGTCAAGGCTTGACGCCACCTTCTGAAAGCTGCTATATTCTGTCTGTGTATTAAATTTCTGCTGCTGTTATTATAGTTCCCTTTTTCCAGTGAAAACATGCGCCGTGGAACTGTCTGCCTTATACATACTCAAACATACTCCACGATGCACAAAGTGATAGCTCAGAGTTTATTCAATCTGGACCCACTGTCCTCTACGGCTCCAGCAGTAAATCTCTGCCGCTCGCAGTACCGGCTGTATGTTGAGTTAAGGTCACCAGTGGACAAAGAGGACTGACCCTCATGCCACATCAACACAATTCGCAGACTATAAACCCTTTCAAACGTCTCTCATTACAAATGTTATTATCAGCTTAACAACTTGCATTCATTTGGAAAGTGAAGTCATGAAGAAATTCCTACAATTAAAATTCGTATTTTTAAATGGAATATAATCCCAGATAAAAAGATTTTGAAGACTATATACAAAGTATCTGAGAATTAAACCGGTGAAAATGAATTTATCATCATTTATCCAAGTTTGTAGCAACAAAAGGGGCAAAAGTACCCACATTATTTACAACAGAAAAGCAAAGATACTTGCATAAAAAGGACTCTTCACAGATTCCATATCTTACTTTAGTAAAAGTAAAAATTCCAAGCTTTGAAAAGTGTCTAAAGTAAAACGCTCTTTGAAGGATATTTTGACCGACTGTGTTCAAAGTGAAATGAACCTCATATCATTTTAATGTAATTCGGAGATTATTAAAGAATCTAACTTTCAATGCAATAAAAACAATCGGCTGAAAGTAATGAACATTAAATTCACTGTTAGGCTTTCATCCATTTCTCGACTAGTTTTCCATCACTGACGTCACACACCCAGTACATGTACATTTTTTTACCCAGTACATGTTTTTTCTCTTTTTCCGTTCATCTTTTTTATGTTTTTTTTAAGGTTTAGCAGGATGCTCTCCTGGACTGAGTACGGGACCATTTCTTCTCTGGTTTTGTCCAATAAGGCTGAAATGGGTGTTGATACTGGGAACTAAAGGTAAAAAAAAAAATGGAGAATTATCCTTAAATATATTTAAACCAAAGTATTTTTTTATAAAAGGAGTAAAACACAAAGACAGTGTAAGGGGTAAAAAATAATCGATGTACACATACCTGCAAACTGCATCAATGCAAAAACAAAGTATTTGTACATCATTAATTCCTTCCGCTGTTTGGGCACTACAGTGGTGTTATATTCATCAATACTATAATATAACAATATGCCATAAAACTCTTTTCACAGCATACACTATTATCGGTACTGTAAGAACACTGACCAAATGCATTTTCATTACAAAAAGATGTTCAGCGTTTAACATAAAAAAAATCATGTGCGCCCAGCTTTTGATAGTATTTTTTTATTTGTTACTACAAGATCATTTTTTCTTTTTTTTAATCAGTAAAATAATAAATATCCAGACATACTGTGTATCGTGGAGGCATATCCATCAGGCTTCAATGTATGCATTTATTGATTTGGTTATTTGATTGTTTATTGAGGGGGTAGTTTATTAAAGGATAAAAATTTCAAATGTCAGAGCTGAGTGTGTTTTAGTTTGTGTAGGGTGTGGGATGAGGCCTGCTTTATGGGACGAGTTCATACTCTGCCATTTCTGCAGGCCTGACCAGAGTCTCCTGGCAAAGGCACTTGGCAGCCCTGCTCAGCTCAGCGCATGGTGACATCCACACTGATCCCTGCTCTTAAACACAGGCCTAAACGAACACTCGGCGAAGGGGGGAGAGGGCGGCTGGTGGCGTGGGGACGGGAGGGCAGTAAAGCTCCGTTTGGCTCGGGTGCCACTCTCTCTTTCATCCTCTCTTTCTGCTCATGCTTTCTTCCCCATGCCATTAGTGAGGATACAGTGGCGGAGCAGGCCACCCACAATGCCGTGCATGTGGAGGGTTGAGCCCAAGCCAAAGCTGGACAATCCAGGCCCTGAACACAGCTGTCCAGAAAAATCCCTCTCATACACAATCATGTCTACTAATTGTTGTTACTTTGGTCAATGATAATGTGGTCAGAATAGACAAACAACTGAATTTGTTTTTGAGTTCTGAGTTTTTGTGCAACAAGAAAATAACCTAAAAATAAAGTGGCTTTCTCTGTTTTTTAAACCTACTAGTCTAAAATGTGAAAATGAAAGTGACTGTGACTTTGTGAGAACAGCACAGCACACAGTGAACCACAATGAAATGTAACCTGTTGCAAACATGGCGTCAGTGGATAATTCTGTAACTTTACTTAGCATCACACAAGTGATGAAGTAATGGAGGAGAGGGTGGGTCATGGCTCCCACCCAGAGAAAGCAAATCCAAATGTGCTCTCTTGGAATCTCGCCTGATATGGCTGAGGCATCACTTGTGCTCCATCAAAGATAATATTATTAAAACTTCCTTTTAGGTGTTTTACAGCTTTCTCCTTCATCAGGGAAGGATCTATACCTCTGTATCATCATTCACAGGGTCTACAAATCCAAAGATCTGTACATTTTTTGATAACCAGGAAGGTGTAGATTTGTATCAAACAGGAAAATCTGACTGAATGAATCTGGAGCAAAAGTGACAATATATTACTTAAAGAGTGGCTCCCAACTTTTGAAGGTAGGTTCCAAACTTTTAAGCAGCTGTGATTTCATGTACACGAAAAGCAAAACAGCAGGGATCCGAGGTGTGTTTCCTCCTGATAGATGACAGATCTTCTCTTTCACGCAAAACAAATGAGCTTAAGCAAAAGCAAAAGAAGCCGAGGATGGCAGCGTCGTTAGAGGTGTCTGTACGAAATGAAACCTCGCCATAGCTGGAGGAAAGATGAATTGAGGGGGGGAAATAGTGAAAGACTAATCATAACCTCCGTAATTCAATTCCAAATGATCTGAGTTTATACAAGGAGTGTCTTTCTTCTTCCTCCTGCCTTTTCTTCCTGTCACTTTCTCGCTCTTTCATCCACACGCCTTGGCAATTTTTCCCAGCCAACAAATAAGCCATTATGTGGCAATAATAATGATGCGTAATGGATGCAGTGCCTGTGAAAGCAGCAGCATGCCATTAACTATGCGCGCTGTCCCTATCAGCACCTCCTTAAGAATTATTCTGAGCCCTGCTCCCCAAATGGCAGGAATTTACATATCCTAATAATGCCTGTGTTTAAAGGCGATTTGTTTGTTCTTCAGCTTTCATAAATGGGTACACTGTGTGTATGCATGTGTGTGTGTGTGAGAGAGAGCTTGTGTGTGTACGTGAGTAGTGCTGTGTGAGAGAGACCCAAGTCTCAAGTTGGATGTTACGAAAATGAAAGACGCAATCGACAAATATTCAGACAGGTACATGGCACGGTATCTCACCATAAAGGTGCGTGGTTATGCATTGAAAGTGTATCAAACTCAAATGATCTGCAAATTTTCTAGAGGATTCTGTATGCAGGTCCCAATATTCTGAGCATTCAGCAAGCCAGTCACGACTGAAAGGAAATCTCCAGTCACATTCCAAACACGGCTGAAAAAACCTGTACTGTCACATTCAATAAAACAGCTAATATTCCATAGAAAATCACATCCACGCAGTATCACACTGAAACTTGGACACTTTAAAAGGAAACTCTGCTATACTTGGCATAGTGGTCAGGATCAGGAGTTTGAGCGCCAGACCAGTTGGTTACACTGAGGTACTGTCGATCAAGGTGCCATCCCCATTGCTGCTCCCTGGATGCTGGATCTGGCTTCCCAATGCTCCTGTCCCTGGTGTGTGTGTGTGTTTACTAGTGGTGTGTTTCATTTGGATGGGTTAAATGCAGGACAAATTCACTTCTCACTGTTCACAGTGGGGGAGTACCGGCACAAGAAATACATTTCATACATGCCATTCACATGACCCTGACATAAACATGCTATGAGATGCCTTGGACAGTTATATCTATCATATCTTTGTTGCGCCAGCAAAACAGCCCTCTCTTAAGCTGTCCAATTTGGCACCAAGTAGCTCTTCTGTGGCATCAAATCAGATGGGATAGCTTTCGCTCCCCACGCACATCAGTGAGCTTTGGGAGCCCACAACCCTGTTGCCTGCTCAACAGTTGTCTTTCCTTGGGCCACTTTTGTTAGGTACTAGTTATAATAAATGAATAATAATAATTAACTAATTAAGTCATACATCACATCAGATGCTCTGACCCAGTCAGCTAGCCATATATAAGACTATATTGGCATCTTGTCAGATAACAATGCAATGACATGTCACAAACATGTCAAACAACATGTCATATGCATCCATGAATGGTCATGATTGAATATATCCATTAATAAAACTGTCATATTACCATCATCACTTATTATTTTGACAGCTTCTTTTTTGACGTAATTTCATTCAATTAGATTGCACATAAACTGAATTATGACATTACGAAATTACAGTCTGGCCACTGGGATGCAAAAGGGATGCATATTTCTTTGTGCTGGTCCCAAGCTCGGATAAATGGGGATGGTTATATCAGGAAGGGCATCTGGGGTAAAACTTTTGAAAAAGAGGAAGAAAGAAGGAAGGGTCATCAGAAGAAGAAGAAGAAGCAGGATAACCGCAAGGTAGAATTCATGCAGAAGTTAACACATGCACTGGGAGGTAATAAAGAGTTACCTTCACTACCTCTCTCTCTAATATAGTGAATAGTTGCTGGGCAACTATTGCAAAAATGGTAAGGAGACAGCTAGAAAGGTACTAGGTGTGACACCTGGGCAGAAGAAGGAGGATAAGGCAACCTGGTAGTGGAGCCCACAAGTTCAAGAGTGCTTGCAGAAAGAGAGGCAGACAAGATAGCCAGAGAGACGAAGAAAGTAGACGGGAGTACAAGGTCATGAAGCGCAGTGCAAAGAAAGCAATGGCGAAGGCTTAAGATAAGGTGTTTGGTGAATTGTATGAGGTTGGACAGCAAAGAGGGAGAACATGACCTTCACTCATTGGCTAGACAGAGAGATAGAGCTGGGAAAGATGTACAGCAGGTTAGGATGATAAAGGATAGAAATGGAATACTCACAAATGAATAGAACATGTTGAGAAGATGGAAAGAATTCTTTGAGGGGCTTCTGAATGAAGAAGAATGAGAGAGAGAAAGGACTGGATGATGTGAGGATAGTGAACCAGGAAGTGCAGGGGATTAAAAGGATGGAAGTAAGAGCACCGATGAAGAGGATGAAGAATGGAAAGAGGTGATGAGTAGTGAAAAGCAGTATGGTTTTATGCTGAGAAACAGCACTACAGATGTTTGCTCTGAGAGTGTTCATGGAGAAGTACAGAGAAGGTCAGAAGGAGTTGCATTGTGCCTTTGTGGACTTGGAGAAAGCATATGACAGGGTGCCTAGAGAGTTGTAGTTTTGAATGGGGAAGTCAGGAGTGGCAGAGAAGTATGTAAGAGTGGTACAGGATATGTATGAGGGCAGTGTGACAATGGTGAGGTCTGCAGTAGGAGTAATAGATGCATTTAAAGCAGATGTTGGATTACATGAAGGTTTAGTGCTGAGCCCATTCTTGTTTGCAATGGTAATGCACAGGCTGACGGACGAGGTTAAACAGAAGTCTTAACGGGAGCAGCCGAAAGAAGAAAAAGAAGAAGATAAACTGAATTATGACATCACACATTTATCATAATACTATTAATTAATGAGTGTATCATTTATATTTTTTATTTACAGTTAACAGTTAATAACAGTTATTTAGTCCAAGCAATTCCCGGAATTAGAGAGCAAATTAAACAGAAAAAGGCACTTAAAATCTGGGGAAAGACCACCAAAACTGCATTTAGAGATTTCATCTTTTAAAAGAGGAGACAGCCTTGCTTCATATGTGCAAACAGGAACTTTTACAGATTTTTTTTACAGACTTTTACATTTACAGATTATCTCTCTCTGCAGATTTTCATATTAAAAATATTTTTCTGGATATTTTTTTGATTCCTAAATGAATTGTAAGTCATTTTTTACTTTAAAATAAAAACCTTTAAAAGACACTTTTTCAAGGGTGAATGCGCACACACACACACAGGCACATCCACGTACCGATCTGCATCTCTTTACCCATCCATTCTATCTTGTCACCAAGTGTGATGTGACTGGAGGTAGAAACTCAAGTCCTTCATACGTAACTCAAAAGGACATGATTTAATTTGTTCGACGTCTGGAAGTCCCCTGTAGTTTCCACTCAGTCACTACCTTTATGTCTGTCCATCCATGACAACTTCATTAAAAACGGCAGTGCGTTTTCAGTCCCTGGCCCATTCCAGATCACAGTAGTACAACTCAAACACATTGCACTCAAGCACATGCCGAAAATTAGACCTAGTCTCTAACCTCTCCACACGCAAACACACACAGACCCACCATGCTGGGCCTAATTACGTTAAACAACAGCACAGTCACAGTGGGATGGGAAAGCTGAACACACTCCCATTCCTGACACTCCGAAAATGCCATTCCCAGTCCACTGCATCCAGTGATTCCAGTTATTGTGAATATGAGATTACTGGTCTAGTCAAAGAGTGATGGTGGTTTTAACTTTAACAAACTTTTTTGTTGTGCATTTTGCACAGCATTTACTCATGCTGCAGACAGGCTTCTGCCATTTAAATTACTTCAGTTGCGGAAGCATTTTAGGCTCAGTAGGTGTAGGCCCACCCACTTTTATTGGCCCACATAAAATGACCATTCAAATGTACTTTCATTCATATAATCTTACCCACAAATATAAATAAATGGTGTGGTTCAAGCGCTCTTGCAGTGTTTGTTGGCAGAACACTAAAGAGGGAATTACAATAATCTATGACATACAGTAATCTATCAAGACATAATGAAAGCATGAACCAGAGTATGAGCACAGGGGCAGCAGTGGTCTAGTGATTAGGGACTGGGTACCATGATCAGAGTCACAGACCAATCAGGTGCCCTGAGGTACCCCAGAGTCAAAGTGTCATCTCCATCACTGCTCCCCGGGTGCTGGATACAGCTGCCTGCTGCTCCATTTAGGAATGATGGGTTAAATGCAGAGAATGCATTACATTTTGGTTCACTGCTTGCTGTGCTGTGGTGTCTTCACAATGACAAATAGTTACTTATATTATCACTGATATAGACCAATCAAAATTTCAAAACCATCACTTTAAAGTCTGCTAAATATATTGACTATAAAATAACACAAAGGCTCAAAGTATATAGACCAGAAGAACAGATTTTTTAAGCAGTGGCCTAGTAGTTAGGGACTGGGTCTCAGGATCGGAAGATTGTGCGTTTGAATCCTGGACCCGTAGTACCCTGAGATACCTGTGAGCCCAGCCTGGCTTCATCTGGGCTTGTTCTGAAAGGAGGTGCAATACAAGGAAGCCAAAGAGTGACAGATGTGTGTACAGTGAGTGAGATGTGAGTTCTGGTGTGCACAGTGAGTGAGATGCAAGGTCTGATAGGGATGTACTTATCGGAAACCTAAATATCAGCATGCTCTATGTGTTTGGAGAACATCATGATTGGGAATTCAGTACCACACAGCACTGTGTATGAGGAGGCTGAGCTGAATAAACATGTATGAGATGCGAAATGGCACAAGATGTGCTAGCACAGCATGCGAGCGGACTGTGGTTAAATGTAATCACGAGGACGGGCTAGGCCACATATTTGATGATGCGGGCTGAAGGAGTAATACAATGCAAACTTGCCTCCTGCTGAAAGGATAATTTAGGAAGAGTGAGAGGCGATGTCAGTGGAAGAGACAAGCTCACCTTTCTCTATTGGATTAGCAGCTAGAGCCTCTGGCTGCACAGCACAATGAGAGACGCCACTCACCAGGAGGAGGGATAATTCACATCAACAGTGTGCTCACACACGTACACACATACTACATACACACATACACACACACACTCTCTCTCACACACACACACACCCCTACAAGCTCAGATACAGGGGTGCATAACAACACAGCTTTTCAGAATCAGGAACCAAAGCACCTATATTACTGCCATATTGAACCCCTCTGGAAGTTGTGCTCAGAAACATCTCACACTCACAACACATTTACATTACTCGATTCCACAGAGCTAAAAGAAAACCATTTCACTTGCCAACAGCTCTAGAGGAGCATGATGAGATTTCAGGGTGGGTGTAGATCCATGGACCTACAGCAAAGCAGCAGTAAGCTTCACGTCCAAAGCTGAGTGATCCATCTTACTCTACTGTTATCACTGGCACATGCACAGGAAAGTTTCAGTCCCTTTTAGTGAGGCCACTCTTTATTTCTGTGCTGATGCTGAGATCTTGAGGAGTGGCCGATATCAGAACCAACCCGATATTCCTTCTTTTGATACTTTAAAACATGTTTTTCATTGAGTCTTTTCTTAAGATGAACGTGTCAAAGTAATCAATCTCAATAATCATCATGCTCAAAGACTCATATGACATCCCACAAAGCGTTAATGTGTTACTTTAAGCTATATGAAGTTGATTCCTAAATGCGAAGATTAGATATTTTCACCTTCCACAACGGGGTACGTGATGACAAAGTGGCTCTGTTGCCCCACAGCGGGAAGGTCCTGGGGTCAATTCCCAGGCAGGGCAGTCCAGGTCCATTCTGTGTGGAGTTTGCATGTTCTCCCTGTGTCTGTGGGTTTCCTCCAGGTGCACCAGTTTCCTCCCACTGTCTAAAGACATGGATGTCAGGCTGACTAGAGATGCTAAATTGCCTCCTAGGTGTGAGTGTGTGTGAGTATGTTTGTCTGTGTGTCTGCCCTGCAATGGACTGGCGACTGGTCTAGGGTGCTTCCCTGCCTTTTGCCCTGTGAGAGCTTGGATAGATTTCAGCACCGCCTACAACCTTAATCAGGGCAAGCAGCTAAGAAAATGAGTGAGTGAGAAAGAGGGCCATTTTAGATTAAAGAATTTTCGTGCCATAAATTAATGCCGTGTCTTGACCATGAGAAAGGCAAAACATTTCTAGTATGAATCCAAACAGTCATCACTGATAAACCTGCCTGGGTTCATAGCCCGTCAAGAAAGAGGGTCAATAAATTGTCAATGATGGCCACAGAAGTGCTGAGTGCGGTGCTGGTGGTCTTGTGCTCCAAAAAGAAACATAAAAGAAAGCAGAAACATTAATGGACCCATTCCCAGTTGTTTGAAGATGACAGTATTGACTGCACTTCAAAGAGTAATTGAAGGGTGATTGTGTTGTCATGTCAGTGTTACATATCAAGGTACACTGTATGTAAACAGGTCACATGGAGACCTCAAAGATATTTCTCACCAACATTTTCTATTTAAATATGTCATGTTCCTCTCATGAAGAGCCAAAAAAAAACATAATTGTTGTTCCTACAGCTCAGCAAACCTGTCCTTGGATTCATTGTTAAGGTGAGCACCTCCGTTCACTCATTTCTGCACCTGACGCTGGAACCCGTGAGAGAAAAACAGCTTCAACTGTGCAATGTGAATATGATCCAGCACATACTACTGGCCTAAAATGATTTTAAAGATAAGAAACAATATTTTAAAAATTATATAACAATACATTTTTAACAATACATATCATGACACAGAACAAAGTGCTAGTGCTGCCAGCACTCTGGGTACTAAGATTTTATCAAACATGGCACATTACTGTGCATGATGTACCCTGACATGCTCTAGCAACTAAACTAAACTAAATTTGCTGAGAAGCTGCTATAGTTTTATTCCACAGCAGAACTTTGCTAAGGCAGTGTAAAACTGAACTTTACATTATGGCCAACAGAAAGAAAAGAAAGAGAGAGAGGAGATGCAGCATAGTGATTACATCATCGTTATTAATGAAACAGTATTAACAAACATGACTGCATGACTATTGGTGACAAAATGTAATAACAACAGCAACAACAACAACAACAACAATAATAACATATTTTTCAAGTTTATATAAATAACCAATTACATCCTTCAGAAGTATCAGTCTAACTTGATTGTAGTGGAATATGAATAAATGAGAGAACGAGAGAGACTGAGAGAAAATGAGAAAAGGAAAGAGAGAGACAAAATAGGGGATAGTAAGAAAGGGAAAAGGAATAGACAGATGGGAAAAGAAAGACAGAAGGGAGAGACAATGAGCAAAACAGACAGAAAAAGAGAGAATGAGAATTTTAAAAAATGGTGATGAGTGACAGAAGATATAAAAGAGAGAGAGAGAGAGAGAGAGAGAGGGGCACAAAGAGGAAGGGGGGAAAAGAATGACAAGATAACAAAAGAAGGAGACAGACAGAGAGAGAGAGAGAGAGAGAGAGAGAGAGAGAGAGAGAGAGAGACAGGCACAAAGAGAAAGGGAAGATGAAGGGGAAAAAGAGTGACAGAAGATAACGAAAGAAGGAGACTCAGAGAGCGAGAGCGAGAGAGAGAGATAGACAGAGAGAGAGAGAGAGAGAGATAGAGAGGGAGAGCGATTGAAGGCCAGCTGTTAGAGGGCTTTATCTGTGGTCCAGGCCCGACAGATGGACACAGGCTTCTAGCGGCCTGTTGCCACGGCAATAGGGGCCGCAATTGGCAGAGAGTGGCTAAAACGGGCGCCCAGGGACACACACGCACACACACACATTCATAAGACACACATCTGAGCTGGGGACACCGCAGCGGGCAGAGGAAGACAGAACTACTGTGATCAAAGTGGAGAGTGTGTGTGTGTGTATGAGACAGAGACACACACTCAAGGGAACAGTGTTTGTATCAAAGGCAGCGTGTACCTGTTGGGGCTATTGCCAATAATGTGAATCAGTGGGTTATTTGAGAAGTGCAAAACACAAGTGTCTGGAACACCGCGCTGGCTTCCCTTCCCAAACCATCCGCTGCTTTCGCTCCATCTGAAACAATATGCCCGTAAAGGGAAGGATGGCATTGCTCTGTGCAGTGCCAGGTGATGAGCTGTTGCCTATGCAGGTATGAGAGTCACACAATAGTATTGATTTTCAGTCTTCATGGTATCGACAGGTAACAAAACTTCTCCTCTCTTTATCCCTTAGAATATAACAGGTTGTTTTTATTACCGTGCCCATGTGCCCTCTTCTCTGCTCTGTATTCCTCTTTATTTCATTATCAGCCTGGACTCATGAACTCATTATCCAGCAGGTCTAAAATGGTATAGGCCGAAAAAATGTAGAAACAGTGTTATATAAATAACTATATCGAAACTACAAAAATTACTTTTTCAAAAGTTCAAGAAGTTAATGATAAATAATACACTGCAAAGATATAATTAAGGCCAACATTAACTGCTTCAATTTTGGATTTTTTTTTTTTTTTAGTATTATAACGATAAATAATAATGTAAAGTCATATTATGCATGCAGCTTTTGCAAAAAAGTGTCCAAAATTCTGAAAATGTCTAACATTTTTTACAATTTGAAAAGCCTAAAATGTCTGCATTTTACACCAAACTACGTTATTATAAAAAGAACACACGCACACACAATATCACACACACACACACACACACACATAAGCATATTGGCTCCAAAAGGAGTTTTGGTGTATGTGGAATAACCTGCAAGCACTAAAATCGAAGGCTGGCCCTGGCCTCCTCCCTGACCACTTTCTCTAAACATCACTTTCATAAAGCACCTCAGCAGCCTTGTAGGAATTCTTCAGTATTTAATCAAGAGATGTTTTAGACATACTATAGTGCACAGTACAGTTTGAATGTGATGAGAAGAAAAAAATATTTATATAAAAAAGCTCAAATTCAATGTTTTTACATTTTTAATGCCAGATTAATTAATTTTTTTAAAACCATAACCTACCCAAAACCCTTAAATTTTATTAAAAAGAGTTTTACTTTCTGTGGAAACAATGGTTTCTGTTTATTTTTTTCACATATATTTACACAGCACACAGTGAGACGCAACAAAATGAATTCTCTGTATTTAACCCATACACACCATGCAGCAGGGGGCAGCTATATCCAGCATCACGGGACCAGTGATGGGGACGGTACCTTGCTCAAGGGTACCTCAGGGCAGTAGCTCTAATGTCCTCAAACCCATGACCTTCCGATCCTGGAACCTAGTCCCTAAACACTAAGTATAATATATACATACTCTAGCCCACCTTGGCTGGAAACCCCAGAACCTTCAGACAGTGAGGTGACACCACTGACCTCTGCACCACCGTGCTGTCCAAGTGAACAAAATTATACCAGATAGTTACATTTTGAATGAAAGTGTGGTGCTACACCCTGAAATGTAGCAAATACAGCACTGTGCAAAAGTTTTAGGCAGGTGTGAAAAAATGCTGTAAAGAAAGAACGCTTTCAGAAATGGAAGTGTTCATCATTTATTTTCATCAATCAACAAAATGCAGTGAATGAACAAAAGAGAATCTAAATCAAATCAATATTTGGTGTGGCCACCCTTTGCCTTCAAAACAGCATCAGTTCTTCTAGGTACACCTCTTCTAGGTGTTTCAACCTCCGTGTGACGTTGATGATCATCAGCACCTGTTTGGAAAAACTGGTTGATCAGACACCGACTATAATCCTACAGAATCCCTGACTGTGTGCAAGTGTACCTAGAAGAACTGATACTGCTTTGAAGGCAAAAACACCAAATATTGATCTGATTTAGATTTTTCTTTTGTTCGCTCACTTTGCATTTTGTAAATTGATAAAAATAAACAATCATTATTTATATTTCTGAAAGCATTCTTTGTTTACAGCATTTTGTCACACCTCTAAAACCTTTGCACAGCACTACATGTAGGTGAATAACTGTACATTTCATGTACACCTTCAAGTCACCATTGGAAGTAGCATTCGTCTGTCTGCTACAAACAGCAAAACCACAAAAGTAAAGACAATAATACTTTTTCTCATACAGCCTTCCCTTCTTGTGCTTCAGTTAGAAAGGAACCATAGCGATACTCAGTGCTGCTCCATGAAGGGCCTTCAGAAGTCAGAGTGGCCAAAGCTACAGGTTGAAGATGTGAACTAGCATATTGATTGAACCTCCACTGAAATGAAATTTGGCTACACTGCATACACACAGACACTTTGAACAGTGAATTTGCCCTCTGCATCCCATTCACACTCACCAGTAGTGAACACACACAAGGAGCAGTGTTGGGGACGGTACCTTGCTCAAGGGCACTACAGGGTAACCTACTGATCAAGGACTCGGACCCACCTCTTCACTAACCCACCGCTGCCTTTGCAATGAATGTTAAGTCACTAATTTGCGCTGGGAAGTGCAATGTGTCTGCGCCTTTGGGACCTCTTGCTTAACAGAGACAAGGGAAGCTGAATGTAAAATATGTTTAAAAGCCAGCCAGGAGCACTGGGAAAACTGTGCTGTCCATCACAGGGGAGAAATGGTGCTTCAGCTTTCACATTCATACATTTCAATACACTCCAACTAAAGTTAACTTTAACGGGAAAGGCGGGAACGATATTGACATTTGTGGGTGGGTCACATTTGACAGGAGATCACACGTAGCCGAGTTGGCTGCACTGCATACACACAGACAACACGCAGCTTCGATCACTCTCATCTACCTCAGGGTCAGGACAGCTTGATCCAAACACTTTCGGATGTGAAATGCAGTCACGCCAGACTTTTATGTGTGTCTATGACCAGCATTCAGATATGGGACACATCTTAAAACCTAAACAGAGCCTTTGATGTTTCTACCTGTGTGATTCACAGAAGCCTCAGGTCATTTCTTCTGGCTTCTCTCCAAAACAGGGCATCCAGCCTCACTCTAATGCTGCTGCAAAGGTTTTGTCCTGAAACAAGTATCATTTTGTTGAATATTTTATGAAGAAACTTATTTAAAGTTTTATTAAAACTATATAATCCAAAAACTCCTTTTGTGGGGTCACTGTAAGTGGACTTCAGGGGAAAACTAAAATACAAGAAATAAGTTTTAAATATGCTGCATGGGTCATTTACAGCACACACACACTCCTCACACATATTCCGATTCTCCCACAGCAGGTGGTCTACCTGCCGCCTCTTAAGAGAGACAAGCCTGTGTGTGTGTGTGTGTGTGTGTGTACATTCCTGCACTCAGTGCTGACCGAGTTGGGATTAATACCATTTATTACAGCTGCATTTGTTTCTGTGTGTGTGTTTGTGAGTGTGTGTGTGTGTATGCAGCTGGGCCACACGCCTGGGCCCCAGAGACGAGCCTCTGTACACGCTATGAAAACAATTAAACGCTGTTCAATGGGCTTACATGTAAGATGGCCATGCAGACCCACTACACACACATACACCCACACACACACAGAAAAAGAGCTGGCTGCAGTCCAGCGTTGCAGCTTGTTGTTAATAACACATCTCTCTATAAAAGCCCAACGCAGCACCTGAATGGCTCTAATATCAGTGGCCAGGCAGCGAGGAGATTAGAGGGGAATCAGGGGGCTTTCTACCGCCGCTGCCGGACCCCCCAACTTATTGCTTTATAAAGCTGCAATATACACAACCCAGCCAAACATTTGTAATCTGGCCCAAATCAAATTGTAGCCAGCATGGGGAGTGGCGCGGCGGCCGGCCCATCAAAAGGAGATTTCCCTCTGGATGGGAGCTGAGCGGCTTGGGAAACAAAGGAAGAAAAAGCAGGATAAAGCGCTCTCTCTCTCTCTCTCTCTGTGTGTGTGTGTGTGTGTGTGAGATCATATGTACTTGTTTTTGTACACTTTCAGAACCAGAGAAGGCACTGAGGCAGCAGTGGCCTAGTGGTTAGGGACTAGGCCCCAGGAGCGGCAAGTCATGGGTTGGAATCCAAGACCAGTAGGTTGCCCTGAGATACCCCTGAGCAAGGTATAGAAATAGAATAAAGCATTCTTGTCACAGTTTGTGGCACTCTGCCCTGACCGGGCACACCTGCCGTTAGGATGTCATGTGTGCCTCATCGGCTCAAGGGTATGAGTCAGAGCGGAGTGTCGGCCATTCTTGGTTCCAACGTTGGGTGACTGTGAAAAGTACATTAAGTACTTTATGTTCATGGTCAATAAAGTTCAGTTGCGGACTGCCAGACCCGCATTCATGTCCAGTCACACCCACCTAACTGTTACAATTCTTAACATCCATTATTAGTTCATTTTAGGGATTATATACTATTTTGTTTTCCAAATTGACAGTGGTATTTTGAAATTATGTAGAAATAAAAGGCAGTTAATGGCAGTAGTAAAGTGGTGGATGAAGGGCTCCCCTCTCTCACACAGCAGCCTGTCAGGAGGATATCAGAGTTAACAGGGTCACTGGGAGACCAGGGTCAGTGGGCAGTGATGAAAGAGGCCAAGGATAGCCTTGGTGTGTATGTGTGAGTGTGGGAGGGGGGGTGTGTTTGCATTTTCTTCATCATGACAGTGTGTGTCTCAAATTGTCATGCACCACTGGCTACTAAAGCGACAGTGGTGATGGTCACACTCCAAAGGTCAGGAGGAGCTGTGAAGAAAGCGCTCTAGGTCACACATGCACGCACCCAACACCCAACACCCAACATCCAACACCCACACACACACACACACACACCTAGACACACACACACAAACACAGCCACCCATACACAGTACTGCAGCATGTCATCCTCAGTGTGGCCCTTGGGGTGTAAGGCGAGGTGACATCAGATGAGCAAGCTGTAATTGGGCTCTTAACGAGCTTCATTTTCTATATCAGTACTCACACACACACACACACACACACACACACACAATGAGCGGATCCCCATGAAGAACCAATGCTCACCATGTGTGTCTGGGATTACATGAAGAGACAGAAGGATGTGAGGAAGCCTACATCCACAGAAGATCTGTGGTTAGTTCTCCAAGAAGTTTGGAACAACCTACCAGCCGATTGTACCTAGAAGAATTGATGCTGTTTTGAAGGCAAAGGCTGGTCACACCAAATATTGATTTGATTTAGATTCTCTTTTGTTCATTCACTGCGTTTTGTTGATTGATGAAAATAAATGATTGACACTTCCATTTTTGAAAGCATTCTTTCTTTACAGCATTTTTTCACACCTGCCTAAAACTTTTGCACAGTACTGTATGTGAGTGTGTGTGTGTGTGTGTGTGTGTGTGTGTGTATTATTTCATGTAGATTTTAGATTTAGATTTTATAAATATAGATTTATAGTAATTGACTGATTGATTGATTGATTAGCAATTTGAGACCAACCCCCTTAATATAAAATTATAAAATCTCTCTCCATCCTCCAGAGCCTTAGATTTCCAGTGCGGTCTTCATTCTGTAGTCATTTATCTAATATTGGACATATTTAAACATATGTATTGGATCTGTGTCCTGTACAATTCAACCATTCTTATTCTCGATTATTTAGTACTTTATGAAATCCATGATGCCATTTATCCTCAAAGGGTACCAAGGCCTCTTGTAGACAAACAGCCCTAAATCAACACAGATCATATTTACCAGTAGACCAGGAGACACTTTTTTTCTGCATAACCATCCTCCCTTATACAACACATCTGAACTGTTGTTGCCAAAAACTTTATTTTTTCCAATCTGACTTTAGCCGGATCCATTCAAAGTTCAAGTAATGTCTAGACACTTAATTAAAAACTTTCTTCTGGCACGCCTTTCAAAAATAATGTTGGCATGAAGAAGCTGATTACATTTTTTGGGAGACCTGGTGACCCCAAACTGCAACAATCTTCTGCCAATCCCAATGGTGATCCTTTAAGAAAACAGGCCTGCTCAATGTGACTGAGGCAGATTGGGGCACATATGTCTCCTGTCCCACAGAGTTAAAAGCTCTGGTTGATTTAAATTTCTTATTCATCGTATATAACAGAGGATAGCTTTTAGAGTTGGCCAGCTTTCAGGTCTATTTGTCTGCCCAAAGACGGACTGGTGACCAATCCTGGGTGTTTCACCACTTTGGCCCCATGACCATTGAGGACCCAAACTAACCCTGTATAGGATAAGCAGCTCAGATAATGGATGAGAGGATGGATGGTTTAAGGCAAACAGACTTTTTTACCGGGGACCCAATAATTACGGAGCCAGTTGTATGTAAGTACTCATATGTAGCGATCAGTTAATATGAGTCCAATTAGTAAAAACAGATACACAAATATACACATATAACATTAAAGTGTTTTAATGAAAGCTCAGTCCTCCTCTCAGAGGCTGAGAAGGGATGAGTAGGTTTGATTGACAGTGGGGCTCAGGTGTGCAGCTGGTTTGGAGCAGTAGCAGTAAATAGGGGGAGGAGCAGAGGGGAGACCCCACCCCCAGCTCTCACCCATAGCATGCTTTTTACATTTCAATGTGCCTACCAACAGGGCACACACACACACACACACACACACACACACACGTAGGCACATCCAGCAAAATGATATTTCAATCCAAGGGCCTGTAAGCATCAGGCAGACCCCTGCAGATATGGTTGAACATCACTTCTTCAGCTGTCCCAAGAGACCTTGCGCCATCCCTCTTTCTTTCAGTCCACACAGATAGATTTGCTGCTGGGATTCGTGGCTAATTCCCGCTCAGCAGTCATGAAAAATGTATAATGCAGAGAGGCTGTAGGGAAATGCAGATATGAGCCTTCTTCCGCTACAGCAAGGCCCCATATTAAGGACCCATTACTCTTTTCTTTCCTTTTTCTCTCTTACTCACTTCCCTTCACTTGTATCACAAGTCTTAAAAATTTAAATCGTCCATGGGCCAATTCGCAGTAGGTGCTACAGGATTTTTATGTTGTAAAATCTTCAGTTTTTTCCAGTTTTGGAAACAACTATCTTTCATTGATTGAAAAACAGCTATTTTTCATGACCATCATGCAGTAAAGATTGACAGGCACTTCTAATCATCTGTCAAACAGCAGCAATTTTCCTGGCTTGAGTGCACCTGCGTGCAATATTACAGGCCATAACAGCCATTAACCAACCGTTCAGCTTTGCAGTTGAGAAGGTTACGCTGCACGCAATTTTAAGAAAACACAGATGGTGTATTAACCCTGCAAATTAATGAAATAGTTACATTATTCTAATATGTAGATAATGAGGTTGGCCGGGCAATGGCTGTTGGAGAATCTATGTTAAACAGCCACTAGTGGAACACAGACTGGCGTATGCAGCACGTCTGCAGCAAAGCAGTCTGTTCTTTTACAAATTCCTCTGAACAGTTATTGTTTAACGCTGGTCAAGAGAGTTCATGAATCTAGTGGTCATGCAGTGCCTGTTTAACCCTTAAATGCACAGGTTTAGCAGGTTATCAGCACCCCAGCACTATTATCTAACAACTATTCATTCCTTAACGGCCACTAAACAAAAGATTTGAATATATTTTATAATGTTATCTGAAATAGCAATGAGCTAAGTTAGGAAATCAGGGGTCATTACAGAATAGACAGGGATTTAAGGTGTAATGCTAAGACCATTTGGAATTAGTGACTGTTAATAAACGTCACTCCCAGCAGACAATGCTTGTATTAGTTTCGTTAGCCGTGTAATACAAGATTATTATAACATTCAAAGTTATACAGGCATCAATGTTAAACGACCATTTACAAGGATCAGCATTTTTCCCAATGGTCACATTCTTCTACATAAAAGATCATAAAGAGCATCATGAGCAAAATCCATAAAGCCAAGAACAAGAGCTTGAAGATCACACAGTAGAATCAGGTGCAGAAACACTGAAGGCTGCTGGTTTTATTCATGGTAGCGAAATAGCTATCCATAATTATGACAGAACTTCCCGTTCTTTTTCAGATGTAATACAGTGACATTCACGAACAGCCCCGGGCTAAACAGATCTAATAGACAATGTCAAATAAGTTGCGAGGGAGGCCGATCGTTTTGTCAAGTGCTAATAACCAAACAAGCAATATCTGATGTGATGTGAGAGACGATAATCATGTAGCTGCAATGGCATCAGGACAATTCACTGCCATGGTTGCTGTCACACACACACACACACACACACACACACACACACACACACCACCCTCCAATGAGACCCCTTTCCTGGTCCTAGCCGTTGCCATGGCAACAATAACAGTGTGCCCAGCTTCAAAAGCAGATGTAATTTCAGACTTCCCACAGCCAGAGGGAGTGCTAGCAGTGTTCCGTTCCCCAAAGCCCCTCCGCCACACCGCTGACTGATTAGAAATATGTCTAGGAAGGTTACAGGGTGGATTGTACCATCCCTCTGCTCTGTCAAGGGGGAGCAGCATTTTGATGATGTATCGCTTTTCTATTTATTTTTTCATTTGTTCCCTGAAACAAAAGAGGAGAGGTTAGTAAAGAGAATAGACAAGAAGAGAAGAGAAGAGAAGAGAAGAGAAGAGAAGAGAAGAGAAGAGAAGACGATAAACTGATTGAAACCTGTATTCAATTGCAATTCATGTCAATTTTCTTTTCTTTCAATATCTTCTTTTAATATGTTTGTATAACATTTTTTCCATATCTGTATCCATAGGACCCACAAACAGAGGAATAATCCAAAATGGTCTGGATGTTTTTAGAGGAGGGGAGTAATATACAACAATACTGTATTTACATTTATGAACGACGCTAAAACATTGGCAAACATAACTGTGTCCATCAAGTGTTTCACAAAACCCACCTCCCTACACCTAAAGCCAAACCATAGGAAATATATTCATCCCAAAATGGTGAAGAAAAACTCAGCGCTCAGCCACTAAAACCACTAAAACATCACCCAAACTCTCCACACATAATTCAGCCTTGTCCAGCTGTCTGCATGTGTAGATTTTAAGAGAGTAGTATACACGCCCTGTAAAGGATCTGTGAAGCTGAGGAATGAGAAAGTTTTCCAGCTACGCTGTGCAGCTCTGCGTCCAGCTTTTAGTCCAGCTCCACATGTCACCTCCAATTTACAGAGCATTACATTTACACTAGCCCTGCTCTGACAGTCTGGCACATGCTTTCCTCCTGCTTGTGCAAGTGTGTGTGTGCTATCTCTGTGTGAACTTGGACAAAAAAGATGAATGAAGGAAATTTGAAAGCCTGAAGAAATTAATTATATGAAAAAATTGGGTATTGTGTATTATCTCTCTCTCTCTCAGCTGATTGTCCTATTTGTTTCTTGAGATATGAAACACTGGGGAAATAGTGAAGGATGCAAGTGAAGGATGCTCCCGCTGTAGATCAGTCTAAGAGCACTGAAGCATCAGGAGGAGCAGCTGGTTTTCTACTCAGGGGTTAAAGGCCAGGGTCACCTGGGTCATTCCACTGTCTCTGTGAGCACACAAACATCAAGCTGCATAGTGTCTGTGTGTGTGTGTGTGTGTGTGTGTGTGTGTGTGTGTGTGTGTGTGTACACGTGAGGAAAAAAATATATAAAGGAAAAGGAGTGTCAGTGTCTGGTGGGATTGTAGGAGTATAATATAAAGTATATGGTTATAATTTACAGTTTAATGGGATTGTATTCACTTTGATGTGAATAAGAGATCAGAACTGGGCCAATAAACTGATTACTTCAAGGACATAAAGACCAGACACCGCACCCTTAACAAACCTTTCTCTCACTCTCTCTCTCTCTCTCTCTCTCTCTCTTTCACACCCACAAACATATTATGTAATCCAAAAGCCATAAGACAAAATGCCAGCCTGTAGACCACCAGCAGTCCAGTGTGAAAAAAGACCCAGAGGACAGAGAGGACATGCCAGTTCATCTTCAGCCTCAGTTGGGGGAGGGCTGGGTGAGAAGAAAGGACAATGAAATGAAGAAGGAGACAGACTGACAAAATGACAGGTAGAGACAGAAAGATAGAAAGATAGAAAGACTGATAGGCAGTAAGACAGTTAGAGACAGAGGGTCTGCTGTTGCTGCAGAATTACAGAGCATGTCCATCCCCCTGTCTGTCAGTGCACTAGATGTGGAGCCATTGCTCTTGTTCTTGTTTGTGTCCCACAGATTTAACAACTTAAATCAAACAGAAGCTACATGTTCTAACATGTACATCTAACATCACCTCATTTTAAACAATTCACCCTTTAAATCAACTGCATGATAATATTGGCAGATACTTAGGTCTACCAGATTAACTGGGATTAGCAAAAAGGCCACCAATAAAGATATTTCCCCTTCTGATTTTCTGCCACTTATATTTGAAAAATCTGCCAGTTGAGAAACAATCATGCTGGATCACACGATTCACAAATGACAGTCATATCTGCCTGATAAGCCCCGTTTAACTTCATCTACTGGAATTCTGACCAGTGCTATCAGTTGTCAGAATTTTAGCTCCATTAGTCAATTTAAAATCAAGTCTCATTAAGACTCATTATTAATTCATTAATCCCTAAAGGGGGCAGTGGTGGCCTAGTGGTTAGGGTGTTGGCCACTTGATCGGAGGATTGGCGGTTCGAACCCCTTCCCAATGGGTTGCCCTGAGGTACCCTTGAGCAAGGTGCCGTCCCCGTCCCGCTCCTCCCTGCAATGGGCTGGTGACCTGTCCGGGGTGCGCCCCCTGTCCTCGCCCTGTGTGCGCTGGGTTGGACGCCAGCACTCCCCCGCGACCCCGTTTGGGACAAGCGGCAGATAATGGATAGATGGATGGATGGATAATCCCTAAAGTGAAAGTGACTATTTGTCCTTGTGAGCACACATTACAAAGCAGTGAACCACAATGAAATACATTCCCACACATAGCATGGAACAACAGGCAGACATACCCAGCACCCAGGGAGCAGTGTTGGGGATGATACCTTGCTCAAGGGTTCTGGTATTTGAACCCACAACCTTCCAATTATGGGGTCTAGTCCTTAAACACTAGGCCACTATGTTTCCAGCCTAGGGCCGGATTACAGAAAACAAAGAATCCTATAATGGTTTTATGCCATCAAACCATCAAAATGCAACTTTGCTCACCTGTAAAACACCTCCGATTATGTGACTTTGTGCCAGTTGTTGGGATATCATGTTTCACCCTTTTCCTACTATCACTGAGAGAATGATACTTATAAAAACATGATTTCACATTAAACTCATTGTTGGCACTGGTATCCATCACAAAATGTTCACAAAATCAGCCTTAGTCCTAACAGCCAACGTCTAAAGAGTGTCCTTGGAATGTTCCTCAGATAGCATCCTGAAACTGGCTACAGCTGTCTCCTGAAGGCTTTAGCCACTAAAGGGAGGTGAGCAGGGGGAAAACCCAGTGAGAAATCTCTGCAGATTAGAATCTAACCCAAGCGCCTGCAGAGTTGGAAATAATCCCAAAAGCAAAGGGCCCTGGGGCAGTGTTGGGATTAAAGTAGCTGAATACAAATAAATCTCCAGAGTACCAGGGGCTTTCTCACTGACACATCAATGCAACCCCTCATTTACAAAAAAAACCCTTTCATGAGTGGGGTTCAGAGAAAAAGAGATATATATACTGAGAGAAAGATAAAGATAAAGAGAGAGAGAGAGAGAGAGAGAGAGATTTTAAGTGAGTCTGTGGTTCCCAGAGCCAATGAAAAGCGAAGGAAAATAATGTGAACAACAGCAGGACAGATTCTCAATCACTAAAAAGTGATTCAATTGAAAGGAGTCATTCAAAAGAAGAGAATGGCTCAAAAAGGAAGTTACAGGCAGACGAGTACTAGCCATCCACCTCTGCCTGCATCTAAAGAGTCAGCAATGAAACCTCAATCTAATTAAACCAAATTACACTGTGAAGCTGAATCCTACTCTGCATATTCCCCATGTACGCCTTTCCCTGTTCTGCCTGGCCTCGCAAAATATCTTCAATTACTCCTCCAGTCAACCTCCTTAATGATTTTTCTCTTAGTGAGTAAGAGGACAGAGGGGGGAGTGGGTGGCTGCTGGTGGGGAGGGGGGGTTAGTTACAATGATGCTTAGTGTAGCAAAGCCTAATTTAATGTGCCCTTTTCTACTTGTGTAGGCAGCGCAGTCAAAACAAATCTGGATGCGTTTAATGTGGGCATTAGTATGAAATGGCCAGTGAAATCTAGGTCTGCCCTGTGAAACGGAGGGAGAAGAAAACCTGCACGGACAAAGCGGGTCAGCTAATTGCTCCACACTGAGTGACAGCTCCAGCACCCAGTCACTGAGCAGACAAAAACAGCAGCTGAGTCCAGGTCTACAGATCATCAGTGGAATTTCATTACCTCTCTATATGCTATTTCCTTTATTTGTCCCCAAATTTTTCACAAATCCCCAGCATGATCACAGCGATAATGAAGTCCTGCTGCAATATCACAGCAGACTGGGACCCATACACCAGTGTTCATAAGAAGAGTGTTTTATTATATTATATTTTAACTTTGCTATTCTGTGTTTCAACACCATGGGTCAAATTTACTTCAAATTTTCAAAAATAAAATTAAATACACATCTAAAGAGAACAGACTCAAATATGTTTTTTTTTTTATTATTATTATTATTATTATTATTCCTGTGCTACACACTGTGAATGCTGCATTTAACCCATCCAAACACTGGTAGTGAACATACCAGGAACACACCAGGAGCCGAAGCGGTGGGCTGCAAGAACTGCTCATGCGTAATTCAGGGTAACCTACTGGTCCAGGCTAGGAACCCATGACCTCCGATCACGAGGGCAAGTATTTAAGCACTCCATTTAACCACTCCTTTTAAACCATCATTGCCCCATTACTGCACATTTTCGATTTATTTGCTGAGTTTAAAATATTGGGAACAATTATGAAATAAACCAAATATATCAAATGTGATTCCTTTTGCACAAGCCACATTTATGATTTAGGAAATGAACAGAAGCTGCACATGAATTTATAAGGAAATAAACAGCAGTTGTGGATTAAAACATGTCAAAATGTTTTCTGAGAATGAAAAAAAAAAAAAAAAATTGGCAATTCCAACTTATAACAGCTTCAAACTCATAGTGGTCAGTGGTGGCCTAGTGATTAGGAACTTGCCCTCATGATCAGAAGGTCGTGGGTTTGAGTCCCAGACCAGTAGGTGGCCCTGAGGTACCCCTGAGCAAGGTACTGAACATATCACTGCTCCTCGGGTGCAGTCGTTGCAGGCCACTGCTCCTGTTCCTGGTGTTTGTCTTCAAATTCCCTGCTCACTGTTCACAGGAATTTCATACATACAGGTACTATCGCAAAAAAACACAATTATAAGGCTGAAGATATAATCAGTACATGATGACAATACTGCTGACTGGACATCTCAAAAGCTGCACGGAAGGCACTGCTTTGCTCTTTGGACAGAACATTTAAAAAATGACTCACACATTCCCATAACAGCAGTGAACAGTCAATAGTGCAGACAGTCAGTAAACTTTATTGGTGTCTAACCTACTTGTTGACATTATCTGACAAATTAGGTGCACTTTTAGCTTTGTTTCCACCGAGCTGTAGTTGCTATAAAAGCTGCAAGTTGCTATAAATGATGCAAGCTTTCAGGTGAAAGTTTACAATAGACATTAAACTTGATCGCCATCCAAAGCACCGCTTTCTCTGCAGCATCGGCTGTCAGCGCGTATGAAGCTTTGGGCTGAATTCCATCTGTTAGGATTACAAGTGTGAACTTGTTCTGAAGCTTATATCTGTGAAACATTGGCGATACACAGAGTAGGCGATTAGGATGTAGACTGCATTCTGTAAGTAATTGGATAGTGACATGTTTTTTTGGCTTAAATGATTTCAAATGATTCAATGACGACGGGGTTAACGTGCAAATTATGAGCTTTCTGTCAATCTTCAACACCCTGTAGAAGAATCACATGCATTTTATCCACAGCCTCTGCTTTTTAGGGAATCGTCAATAACTGGACGATTTGCGGCTGTGTGCATCGTTAGTCTGTGCACAAGCAGTTTAGAGGCAGGAAAGGTCTACAGTTGATTTCCTCAAATGTGTTGCTGTTGTCTCTCACCATGAGGTACAAAGAAGTGCTATTGCCAGTAAAACAGGCCAACATGAGTTTTAGAAAGAGAGGAAATCAATCAGAGACACAGCTGAAGGAGTAGGGGTGCCTGAAACAAGCCTTCACCACATCTTTAAAATGCCAGGACAGATTGGTAGATTGAGAAAATGCACACCAAAGACCACAGTAAGAGATCAACAAAGAATAGGTCACTCTCAATATGCCGATTGGCTTATGCAAAAGTGTGTGAAAAGCTCTAAGACAAAGCTTGTTAAGGTATTTCAAGGATTAACTTTTTAAAACATCAAAAACTAACATCTGAAACATGGCAACATGGCAAATATGACTGCAGGTGAATAACCTGCCTTTACAGCCTGTCTGGGGAGGCCCCAGGATCAGAAGGTTGTGGGTTTGAATCCCAGATAAGTAGGTTTCCCTGATGTACCAAGATACTGTCTCCATCACTGCTCCCCGGGCACTGGAGATGGCTGCCTCCTGGTGCACATGTGTGCATGGGTTAAATGCAGAGCAGCATTTTGTTACAGTTCACTTTATGTGGGCAGCCTAGTGGTTAGGGAGTTGGCCACTGGATCAGAAGATTGTGGGTTCAAACCCCTTACCTGTAGGTTGCCCTGAGGTACCCTTGAGCAAGGTACCATCCCCGTCACTGCTGCCTGGGCGCTTTCAATAGCTGCCCACTGCTGCACGGTGTATAAGTGTGCATGGGTTAAATGCAGAGGTCGGGGCAGCGTTAGGGTGTTAACCATGTGATCGGAGGATCGGGGGTTCAAACCCCTTCCCAATAGGTTGCCCTAAGGTACCCTTGAGCAAGGTGCCGTCCCCGTCACTGCTCCCCGGGCGCTTTCAATAGCTGCCCACTGCTGCACGGTGTTTGAGTCTGCATGGGTTAAAAGCAGAGGTCCAATTTCAATGTGGTTCATTGTCTGCTGTGCTTTTACCTCGCAATGACAAGGGTTGTCACTTTCACTTTGTGCAGCGTTGTGTTTCACTATGGCAAATAGTCACTTTCACTTCACTACTGATGATGTTAACTCCTCAGACATACCGCCTGCCCCGAAACCAGTGGCAGAGCATAGTTCTAAGAAAAGCAGGGGTTAACTTTGGTAAAGGTGTTATGGGAAAACAATACGATACATAATGTAAAGTGGATTGTTCTACAAACTACACGACTGCTTCAGTTTGATTCTGTGAATCTTCTTGAGCAAAGTGCAGTGAAAGCCCCCAATTAGATAAAAAGGCACACAAACTGCAAATAAAACCATCTCTCAAAGAAAGCAAAACTTCACATGTTTCTGCTGTACAGATATGATTTGTGGCAACAGATATTTAACTGTCATTTTTCATCTCTCTGGCTGTTGCCTCCATCCTGCTGTGATTTCAGTGCGTTTCCTTAAAGATGTTCTCATCTTAGCGCTCTTGTGTTTGTCTCATTTTCCCATCGGCGGTGCTCTCTCCCCCACAATCCTTCTGGTCAGTTGGGTTTGAAGCTAAAGTTTTGGGCTGAATCAGAGTGAGAACGAAGTGAAAGCAAAGCCGATATAAAGTGAATGCTTTCTAGTTTCCCTTCCGTTTCAGTGCTGCTGGTTTGTGCTTAACCATTCCTTGCTGGTTCACAAGTTCTGCACTCAGATTCCTAGAACATACACTGTTATTTGTTGCTCACTCTGTCTGATGGCCCAGTCTTCTAAAGCAGCTGTGTGGCTTTAAAAACAAAAGTGACTGTGTAAAGAAATCCGACCTGAATCCCTCTGAAAGAAGCAGGAGGTTGAAAACGTGTCCCTGTCCAAATACTTATGAACACGCATAGTGAACACTACATCAACAAAGAATAAAGGACCTTCTCAGAGTTAGCCACTCTCTGTCGCTGTTGCCTATTGAGCATTTTAATGGCCTCCTACAGGCACCCTGCATGGCTGATTACAGTTCATGAAACACAATATAGCTGGAAGTTTCAAGCAGAAAAACAAGAAAATTGATACATGAGGTCTCATAAATAAAGAGAAGTTCAATATTATCTTCTTTTTGCATTTTAAGTCAAGTGCATCACATTTCTCTTGAACATTATGTGTCTATACAGACACTGCTGCACAATTTCAGACACAAATAAAGGCTCTGGTTCTCACGCCACCATGTGAAGTATGTACTGTCAGATATAAAATTATGATGGCTGTTTTCTACTTAAAGACCCTAAAAAAACCACAATAGAGGACAGGATGATATTTCAGTAAGATCGTTTTTCATTATGTACTCTCATTTTAGACAAAAAAGTGCACACACTCTTATTTTAAAGGTTGCTTGGTGACATTGGTGTTTATTTTTTACTTTCAGTGCACGTGTCATTGCAGGCATGGGAGCATGTTCATGTCTTTATTAAACTGAACTTCAGCACAGAAAAGTTTACATTTTAAGCTTTAAGTAAACAGGTTTTTTATAATAAATGCGTACGTGAGACTTTTCCCAGCTTGACTGTGTCTCTGTGGGTTTGTCAGTAACCCAGAAGCGAAAACAGACTGTGAGAGCAGGGACTTGACTCTAGAGTCAGGTGAAGGTGGCTAAAGATCATTTTTATTTATTTAGTAATGTTTTTCCATAAATAGGCCATATTGTATTCAAACAGAGGCAGAAATGTGAAACTCCCTGCCTTTCCAGTATAAATCAATAGGTGTTGAATTCTGTGAAATATTATAAATGGAATGTGTGGGTGTTTGACCTGCTTTGTCTTCAAATGTGGGAATCCTGAATAAAAAATGCAGCACATACAGAGCACAGTTCTGTATTCTGACTGGTCGGGGCACGTCACTCACCGGGAGGCTGGAGGGGCGGTCCTGTTGGATCAGGCCCATTTCATCATGGTTGGATTTCCCAGAATTCCCAGAGGGATGACTCCTGTTCCCATAGTTCTCCTGGGCCTCCTGAGAGGGACAGAGCGAGAAAGAGTGTGAACTACAGGCTTATATAATTCATAAGTGCAAAAGAGCCTCTGTTCCAGCAACAAACATAAATAGAGGGCCAGTCAGAAACACTCAAGTTGACTTGCACTACTAGGGGTGGGTTTGGATCAGAAAAGAAAAAAAAGGCTCCTCTCCTCTGTAAAAAGTATTATTCATACAGGCTGTCATATATTTAAATGGAATATATTTACTATACTATAATTATATATTTATTACATATGTATTTATCAAAAACATAAACCAAGTAAGACAAAAGCTAAAAGAATCACCATTTTTTGTGTAAAAATTAAGCTCATTTTTAAAGAAAAATAAAAAACTAAGTACATGTTCACAAACTCAAGCTGAAGCTGAGTGCAGGCGGCTCTCGGGTTACAGCAAATAAAAACACTTCTGTGCCGTAACAAGATAGTGGCAGGGAACAGATGTTAAATAAATGCTGACATTATCTGGCAACCGCTGCTGACACACAAAGGGCACATTTCTCTTAATATTTAACAGAGGGAGAATGACCTGCGAACGAAAACGTCCCATTTGCAGCTTTACAGCTGAATGACTGAATGTAGGTGTTGGAGGGCGAGGGGGTAGTATTCTTCCCCATCTACACTAGTAGCCCAGGCTGGCACGCTGCCCAGCGAGTATTCTATTACCTATTAGGAAGTCATTCATTTATACAGCACTCCTTAAAAAATACACACCACTTCCTAAAGTAAACTGAACATGAAGATGAAAAACAGACAAGGTCGTAAACTGCACTTTCAAGAGGGGGGGTGTCTCTATTACTCACAATCACACCCAACCACACATGCATACATGTGCAACACACACACACACACACACACACACACACACACACACACACACACACACACACACACACACACACAGACAAACACACTATATATGAAAAACATTATGCTGTGCATGGTCTTGTGATATATTTATTCAAGCATATATATGTGTGTGTGTGTGTGTGTGTGTGTGTGTGTGTGTGTGTGTGTGTGTGTGTGTGTGTGAGACTGGCGAGTTAAATGGGTCAGATCTAGGTCAGCCTCCTGTCTCCTGTTTACAATGCGAGATGATGACATAATTGTCTACTTTCACTTTCAGTTCAGCCAGTATATGCACTTATTTCCAGCAGACGTAGGCTGTAATTTCTCAATTCTTGACATCACAGGCTGTGTTTACCTTTTCCAGCCCACCGCTCAGACAGACAAGCGCAGTTCCACACAGCTGATAAGCGTTCCTCACTCAGCTGGCCAAGCTGAAAACTCAGTTCCTCTGCAGAGATGAAGGTGTGGGAATTTCTGTAATATCTCAGCTGTGGGGCTGAACACTCAGCATCACTTCCCTGCTAAAACATAACCAACTCCTTCTTGCCTGGAGGGAATATCCTAAAGCTAACCCTGCTGTCTGATTCTGCTACTTTTCCTGTTTTTCAACAGCCAATCACACATAAGCATTTGAAGAAAGCATTCAGGTGCCACAAGCAAAAGCTTGAGAGGTTTCTGCAACACTGCTCAGATTAGTTTACCATGGGAGGTGTGGTAGTGTAGTTTTATTACAGGACAAGACTGTCATCAGCACAGCTAAAAGGAAGAGAGTTTACAGTGAATAGTTGACAACACTCTTATTTAAATATGGTGCCACAGGTGGTTTCAGTACCAGGCCTATTAGTCTGTTTTTGTTCTTTTCTTTGTGTTTTGCAACTTGAACCTGAACTTGCTCATAACCTGTTTTTTGCTTGTACATTTATTTTCAGTTATGTACACTGTATGTATATGAAGTGAAAGTGAAAGTGAACACACACAATGAACCCCAATTCATTTTTTTCTCTGCATTTAACCCATACACACCGTGCAGCAGGGGCAGCCATGCAACTTGCACCGGTGAGCAGTGATGGGGAAGTTACCTTGCTTAAAGGTACCTCAGGGCAACCTACTGGTCAGGGATTTGAACCCACATCCTTACAATCCTGGGGCCTAGTCCCTAACCACTATATACATAGTCTGCAATAACATAATCTGTTGTACTAGAGAGTCACAAATTCCTTGTGTAAGTTACATACTTGGCCAACGGACCTGATTCTAACTCTGATGCTGATGCTGCACAAAAACACTTTTCACTGTCGCTTTAGAAGGTTAATGCTTGGAGTCATACACCTCAGCTAATGTGACCCAAAGAAAAAATGTAGATGCTTTGACTGTTACATTCAGAGAATATGAATGAGAATGATATAAGCTGTGGTTTTTTTCTGGTTCCCTTTAAGCACAAGATTAATCAAAACTGGGTTATTTCTGGGGTTTGTATATGGAAGGTAAAAGCTGTTGAAATCTTCACTGATGTGGGACGAGAAAATGACTGACACGGTTGTTTCAGGACTAAAATCACCAGAAATAGTTACATTATCCCAACTCCCCATGTAAATCCAGTCCACTCCCAATTGTATTTTTTCATACTTTACTAAGAAAAAAACTGAATCCCTAATCAGTCTGACCTTGTGTAGTGCCTGCCAGTGTGCTATACATACATAACAAGGAATATTGATGGATACACACTTACAAACCTACAAATTAACCGCAGTGTGTGTTATGTGCTGGGTGCTATGTTGGTCTGAAAGCATAAAAACTAAATTTTGAAACTAAATATTCTGCTGCAGGTGTGGCAAACCTTGAATTTCACTTCTATAGCAGGCAGTTACAAAGGAGTAGTGAGTGAACTATGAGTCCTGGTTGTGAAGTATGACATGGTTGCAGTCTTTATTATTCTGGCATTTTCACCTTCAGCTTTCATGAGCCATGTTCAGAGATGAATAACTACACAAATTTGTTGTATTTATGTAAAGATCCAATGTCTGCTTGGTTACCTTTGTGTCCTGATGTCGTGTTCATGCTTCCAGTCGATGTGAAGCGGTGATGGATTTGAAAGGGGTTTGTATTTTCTGTGAGGAGCTTTTGTCCTATTGTCAGGAGGAAACGCTTCGCAAACACCACAATGCGATGGCCATTGGTTTAGCTGGTCAATATAAACATAAAAAATACTTCTGAACAAGTCACACATTCTGCAAGTTCATTTTCATGTGCCGTTTTGATTTATTTGTCGTTATTTTTTCCAATGGTGAGATCAATGACAAAAGCAGTCTCCGAGTTTCCACAAATCGTGACGTGCTCCTGTTTCTGCAACATCGGAAATAAGAATTACCTTTGATTAAGTGATAACACACCAAATAATTCCTGATATAATACACTAAGTATATGAACTTGCCTGAATTTTAAGTCATTCACATTCACATACAAATGTATCCCACTGCTTCTGATGGGGCTTTATAGTAGAATAATCAGAAAAAGGCCTTGCAGAGAACCTGCTCAAGTGGGAGGTGGGGATTGTGAAAGGTAAAGAGAATTATAGCATATTAGCCACAGAGAGAGGGAGCAGAGTAATATTAGCTTATGTAAGGTCCTGTCAGTGGGGTGATTTTGTAGCATTCACAGGTAGAAGACTTTAATAAAGGCATTAAGGGTGAAATGAAGGGAAAAAGTGATTCCTCTTTATCATTTCCCCCCAGCTGTAAGGGGAGAGTGCATGGATCACTCCTAAGGGCCTTTTCCTGTTTTCATCTCCTACTCTCTCTCTCTCCATCTCTCTATACTTCTTTTTCTCTCTTCCCCTCTTGCTCTCACTCGCCCCTTTTCTCTATCTCCTATCTCTCTGTCTCTCTTCACATCTTTCCCAACCTTTTTATTTATTCTCCCCCCTCTCTCTCTCTCTCTCTCTCTCTCTCTCACATATGCCCCCATGGCAGGCTCCTCCTCATGACTACCAAATGAATTAGTCATTCCCACACCTTCGGATGCAGATCTCAGCCAAATCTGCCACTAATTCCATTAATATTCATTAAAAATTAAGCTTAATTGCATGTCTTTAAAAAGCCTTGTGCCCCCATGCGTCTCAGGGGCTCTGCAGGACAGTCATTTCTGATTTCCACTGGGCAGCTTCTCCGCTGCCTGTCAACTGAACGCGGGGCCGAGAGTGCCAGCCGCTTTTTTTAGAGCCGCTCGGCATGTGTGTGCAGGAAACAGCACAGAGGCTACGAAGGGAGGGGGAGCGATGGGGAGAGAGATGGAGAGGGAGAGGGAGAGAGCAAGAGAAAGAAAGAAAGGAAGAGAGAGGGGGGTAGAGAGAGAATGAGAGAGCGCAAGCAAGTGATATAGGGAAGGAGCAAGAGAAAGGGGAGAGCGGGAGGCGAGAAAGGGAGAGAGGGAAAATAGAGAGAGAGCAAGAGAGAAAGGGAGACTGACACACGACGAGAGACAAACACAGTATTTCACACATGAAAGGCGGAGGAGCGATGGGAACGCTGCAGCGTGCCACGGCGCCAAAGCCTGCATGCTGAGAAGACACAGCAGCCAGAACATCGCTCGCTCTCATCTCACACTCAGAGCAGCAGCGCTCCTATCAAACGTCGTATTTTTAGAGCTTTTTGCATTTAAGAGAGGCGGCGGAATGGGGGGGAAACGGAAAGTTTAAAAATACAAACACGCGTGTGAATAGAATAAAGCATTAAAGCGTCAGCGTTAGAGCTGGAGAGAGATGGCAGATAAGGAGGACAGCAGAGGGAGACGCTGCACAGGGCCATCCATATTCATGCTCCCCGGGTGTCATTAGCCCAGACAACAATGGCACTTCAAATTGGGCTTTTATAATTAAAGCAATCAGAGAGTTGCACAATATTACGGGCTGTCGAGAGGGATACGCCACGAGACAAAAATTGGCACGACTTATTAAGTCAGTAGTGTTGGGAATCAAGCACTTCAAAATATGAAGTGACATGTCTGATCAGCCCTGATATAACCTGCCTCTCCTGAAGAAAGGATTATCAGAAAACAACTAACAAACAGTTCCTATCTTTATAAACAACGTGTATTCTGAAATGGGGCTCCAACCTGCCAGACTCTCATTTGCTTTATTGATCCATCAGTTGGATTGATGCGAACAGATTTATATTTATGTTTTGTATGCAGGGTGTGAATAAAATACATCTGTCAGATACAAGATTAGTCTGTAGGAGATTTCTGTAACCAAATATAATAAAAAACACACACATGCGTCAGATAATACAAGCACATTTTGTACAAAATAACAAAAACAGCAGCAGTCAATTCACAGTGGTGTGTTGCATCAGTAGGGATGGAAGGTAAATTATTGTAAAAGTGAACACACAATTTTCATCCCATGATTAGCGTTGGGGAGCAGTGCTGCTACAAACAGCGAAGCTACCAATTTAAACACATTACCCAGCATTGCTTTATTCCAAATCAAGTATATTAAGTGGATAAGCTTTTAATCAATAATGTAGAGGGCAGCATTGACAAAGACTGTTTTATTTCTTTTTCCTCAGTGAGTACAAAACAATGGGTGGGAAATATGGCAAAAATATAACATTAATATCAAAATGACAAGTTCCGTGTCTGTAGGAAATGAAACTGTAATTTATCAAATAATCTGGTAACCTGTCCATGGTATTTCTCTACCCTCCATCAGCACAGGGACAGCGCCACCAAGTCCCTGGTCAGGATAGGATAGGCAGTTAAGATAAGGAATGGATGGATGGACAAATGGAGGAATGGATGGATGGATAGAAGTTTCAACATACTGTCCAAACGTGCTATATATTATTTATACACAAAGTGTATAAATAATATATGCTCTGTGTAATATGTGCTCTGTGTTGTTTAGTTGGAAACCACTACATCCTAAAACCTGACCCTCTTGGTTACTGTTGCTATGCCAGCCAAACTGTCAAGCCCAGAGTTTTCTTGAGGAATTCTCAGCCATGACAATAAAGGCCTACGACTTTTAATTTGCAGAGTCAGAAAACTGTATTGATGCCAAACTAAACTGATATACTTTTGACCATTTTGACTAGTCCTATCATCATTTGCTCACACAATGGAAAAGGTTGCTGCATTGTCAAATATCCAAAAACAAATATCATTAATGTCTGGAGATAAGACAATGTTATGATACGCAGATTTTATATCTCTCAGCCCTACATTTGAGCATTAAGAGCACAGTGATTCTGACACCATTCACCAGCAGCACACACACACACTCTGCTGCTGACAAGCAGACGGCTGCACTCCTCGGGGTCACCTTAATGGCTACATCTGTACTGCCATGTTCCAATACAATGTCTTCCAGATTGGATTCTTAACCGAGCAATCCCCCTGACCTTTTACACAAAGCAGGTACAATGCTGACCCACTTCCCCCTGGAGATAACACACACCTCCTGACTAGGGCCCGGGACCATCTTTACAATACAATCACATCATCATATCTGGGTCCCCTGTGAACATGTCAGATAAAGAAGCGCAACAGACATCTGTCATCACGGCACAGGCTAAACCCCTAACGCTGGAATGTTTCTACCACTTCAGGTCACAGAATTCCTCTCCTTGTTTGTTTGTAGGGTGGTCATGACATTCAGCATTGGAGAACACTTTATGAATAATTACCCATAAAGGCACACATTTATCACCACTTTCCCGCTGGAGCGGGGTTTTTTTTTTTCCATGTAGCGGCAACGTCCTTGTGCGAAACGAGGATATGGGAGTGAGGGGAAGAAAAAAACACAATAATCTTTGATAATCCTAATTCTACAGTGCGTAGACACACTGTTAGCTTACAAAATGAAATTTAGCCACCATTCAGCTAACATTTTCTAAATGAGGCCCCAGGGGAGATGCACACAACTGCCTTTTCAGCTCCAGCTTGATTAAGACTAGCCACCACAATCTACATTTGCATTTGAAATGCATCACACACAAAAAACCCGAAAAAACAAATAAACATGCTTCTCTATACGTGAAGCAAAATCCACAGCAATTAGCAGGTGGTGGTTTGCAGTGAGGCAAAATAGAAGGAAAGGGGAAAAAAGAACATAAAATGCTGTTTTTTTTTCTTCTTCTTTCCACATTTGTGCCACTCGAATATTTTAGGCAGCCAATGGGAGCGCGGTGCTCGTTACCAGGGACCCCGTCGCATGGCAATCCAGCAGGACATTTAGAGGACTCCGATAAACTATGCCATTTAAAAGGTTATGACAATTAAAAGCAGCTCCCGCAAATTACAGTGCCTGGACCTTTCACACGGATGGATCCTTCTTATCGCCCAGCGCCAAGCTCTCGGCACCACATGCCCTCTATTTCCTGCCGCAGCTCCCCCCTCACCACCTCACTCCCCCCTCATCCTCCCTCTCGCTCCCCTCCCTGCCAGGGATGCTTTTATTATCCCGTTAATTAAGCGAGTTCTTAGCTAATATTCAAATGCTGACCAATTAATGACATTGAACTTTGAATGGCCCTGCCTCTCCTCTCTGTCGCCGTGGCAGCGAGCATCCTCCTCCCCTTCCTCCTCCTCCTGCTGCTATCGCGGGGCCTTGATTAAAAATGCTGGCGTGGGGAGGCCGATACAGCCGGGCGGCGCGGCCACTGCGACAGCGTTTTAATTAACCTTGTGTAATTTGAATACAGAGGGAAGGGGAGCAGCTGCAGAGGAGAGATGGAGAAACACCTCCCCACATACACTTCCCCCAAAACACTCTAAAAGAACCAAGGCCTCAGAGTGGAAACAAACCCTACAGGACTCATGAAACTCACAGCATGTAGGATGTTGATGCGTTCATGTGATAAATGTAGTCTAAAAGTATTTGGGATGAAAGATGACGAAGCACTACTACTTCACATGACAGCTTCTTTTTGCAGCCTCTTTATAAAGTGCTATGCAGGCTGTCATCAAAATCAGTTCATCTCAGCTGGCCTCGATTTTGGATCAAGATGGCAAGAGGAAAAGATCTTACTGACTTTGAAAGAGGGTTTATTGGGGAATAGATGGCAGGAGCTTTAGAGTCTGCTCAACTGGCTAGTGTTTCAGTAGGAACAGGGACTAAAGTCCACACACTTCTCCATCTTCATGGAGAGGGATAATATAGGGCTGAAGTGCCAAAACCTTTCATTACAAAGATTAATGTACATTTGAGAGTTCAGTGGTGTGAAAACATATAGATGCTGATCTACAGAAATGTGGAAAAAACTATATGGTCTATAAAAATATAATCCTTCATCATATTCTTCATGAGGCTGCTAGAGCATGTGTTGCTCACACCATGAGAACAGGCCTGGCCTGAAGGCTTGATTCTTTTACAGTGAGGGGGTCTCGTGGCTCTTTATTGTAGGGGGAGTAGGGGTAAGTATACTGCAGCAAATTAATTTAAAGTCATTTATTTTCTTTATTCTATGATGAAATATGTCTGTGGTCTTTTATGGACTGGCAGTGCCCCCATCCAGAGGGCATAAGGGGTCACTAAGTGGTTTGATAAGAATAAAAATTATGTAAATGATATGCTATGGCCTTCACATGAACCAGGTCTAAATTCAATTGAACACCTGTGGGACCGTTTAGAAAGCACTTTCCACTATGAGCACCAAAATACCAAGTGAGGGATTTTGATTATGCTGTTCCATCCATTCAGTACAGTCCCAGAAACTTGCAGAATCTAGGCCTAGCTGCTCTGATGGCTCCTGATTACTTTACACCACACTAAGGCATCTCACTAGATCTTTGTATCACTTTCACTAAGAGTAATACACAATCTATTATGCATAATAGCACTCAATACATAAAATAAGACAGAAGTGTAATTTTAACAGTCTGCTAAAGATGATCTATTATCATCTGGATGACATAAATAAAGCTTATCCCATATAGTGTCTTATAAAAGAACAATTTGATTGGATTAAGGTATGGTTACGCATTGTGTGAAAGGAATTAGACATCCCTTTTTAGTCATGGTGACGCAATAAACCCAATTAAGCCGCTACCCCTCTTTAGGCTAAATGGTGCTCGGAAATTCTCTGGGTTAATTGACAATAAGATGAAAATGGGTGTTCTGAGAGGCTATGAGTAGTGCATGGTTTCATTCCATCAGAGACTCATAACGTTGTTTGATTTGTCAGTTAAAAAAAAAGACAAAAAACAGGTACGTTTGAAAGAAGTCCTTTTCTGAGCACAAAAGCAGAAAATCTGGAGAATATGGATCTTTGTGCAAGCTGGGGATGTGCAGTGTAATGTTTATTAAATGTTTATTAAACATTATAGCAACACTCACATGTACAGTTGTGGTAACTGTAGAAAGCTGCAGTGTACAAATGAGCTGAGGCCACTTACAATTATTAAATATGAATTATTTGGCAATTATCTTCCACAGCCACTTGCTTTAACCACAATATGTTTACTTCACAACAAACAGGGGCATTTTGTCCATTGGGTTGATGCACACTCAATATAAAGTGGGCCATTTTTTCTCATTTGGTGTTTTACCTTTAGCAGGTAATTATTTATCAGCTAAAATTTATTACGCTGAATGGCCTGAATGCACTCTCTAACCAGTTTCCACTTTGTGCTCTGAACATCCTGATCATTAAACTAAATGTTCTGTGAATATTTGGATGAGCCAATATAAAGTACTGTGCAAAAGTTTTAGGCAGGTGTGGAAAAAATGGTGTAAACAAAGAATGCTTTCAGAAATAGAAATAATGATTGTTTATTTTGATCAATTTACAAAATGCAAAGTGAGCGAACAAAAGAAAAATCTAAATCAGATCAATATTTGGTGTTACTACCTTTTGCCTTCAAAGCAGCATCAGTTCTTCTGGCCCCACAGAGCCCTGATCTCAACATCATCCAGTGTGTCTGGATCACATGAAGAGACAGAAGGATGTGAGGAAGCTACATCCACAGAAGATCTGTGCTCAGTTCTCCAAGATGTTTGGAACAACCTACCAGCCGAGTTCCTTCAAAAACTGTGTGCAGGTGTACCTAGAAGAATTGATGCTGTTTTGAAGGCAAAGGGTGGTCACACCAAATACTGATTTGATTTAGATTCTCTTTTGTTCATTCACTGCATTTTGTTGATTGATGAAAATAAATGATTAACACTTCCATTTATGAAAGCATTCTTTGTTTCCAGCATTTTTTCCACACCTGCCTAAAACTTTTGCACAGTACTGTATTCTTTTTTTTTTGCTCAATAATTCAATCTAATCTCTTTCAGATCATATAACAGTGCAAAGCATTTTTAATATATGTTTATTAAGAGTTCTTAAGGCAGAATAAAGATGTTTAAAGACTTTTTATTTTCAACATCCGTATGAAATTTGAGGTAAACTTAAAACACCAAAACGGAAGAAAGAACTGGGGGCAATTTTGCTTGAAAACGATGCTCTTGAAATAAACGTGTACCACCTTTGCATAAATGAATCTAGACTGTTATTCTATTTTGCTTTCGATGCTGTCTAGAGATCTGTTGCCGCTTGCCCCGGTGCTGGTATCCAGGCTGCGCTAGACACACGGTGGAGGGATAGAAAACCACCGATAGGTTCCAGGTGTGTCTGTTGTCGGGTTAACTTTGTGTTTCTCTCGTTACGTACCGCCTTGAGTCCCTTTGCGTTCAGTTTGAAACAATTTCCTGCACCACATTCACCAGCTCTCTTACACATTGCCAGGTACTGGTTTCAGCAATGGCACAAAATCTTTGTTCAATAACCAATTTCTTTTTATTTGCTGGTTGGCAAACCACAACTGCTCTGAGCATCCTGGCTGCAAACAAAATGCGAGCGTGCAACACTGACTGTAGGGTCAAAACAGGAACCTGAACTTTATTTAAAAAAGGGAAACAGAGCAAAGAAACTAAACTTAGTTTTTAAGGAAACACTAAGTAAAACTAAAAGGAATTTCATTTTTAAAATGTATTTAAGGAAACCACAAAATGAACAAACTTAATATAAGTAACATCACTCTTTAAAAGGAAACTGTAAAGCGCAGAATAAGAGACTAACAAGGAGGCGGAAGGACGAGGCATGAAACAGTCGAGTAATCAAGAAACCCGATGAAGGACAAGCTAAAACCATGTGTGTTTATAAAGAAGAACAGGAACCTGAAAAGGGGAGGAGACAAGGACTCAAGCACATGGTAAACATAAACACCTGGTGAGCTGATGACACAGTGGCGAAAACGCAGAACATGACAGGACATGGGGAACATGTGACACAACAGACGCAAAGACCTGGCGGTGTACTGGCAGCAGACAGATACACAGAGACGAAAACAGAGACAAGGCTCGGAGAAATCATGAAAGTGTGTTGGTTCCAATATCCTAACCTGAGTGACATTAAAGTGGGAGACACATGATACATTAAACAGGTGTTGCCAGTTTATTACCTTTACCGCTTAAATTGCAACGTCGGAAAAAAAAGATCATCTTTCAGGCTTTTGAAAGAAGACATTTGAATACCCAGGCCTTATTTTTAGATGAATGTATTCAATACCTTTTTTAAGGATGCACATAAAGCCAGTTTAACTGATCTCTTCCGACTTACAGAAATGACTCCCGACAAACAAACATCTAAGACAGTGGGGGCACAATTAAATATGTAGGAAAAGCTTTACAATCTTGTCTTCTGTCCATTTCACGCAGCCCTTGTCTAATTGGCTTTAAAGGAGACTTCACCCAAACTAGCACTGCTGAAGTTGATGCCTCCCCAGATCTGACACCAGACCAGGACCCTTTCATGCATCCATAAGCCAAACAAACAACGTAAATCTCCAACCTTGAAGCATCTCAAAAACAATGCTGATGAAAAGCTTCTCAAACTCTGGTCTGTTAACGTGACTGCCTCGACTACAATGAAAGAACGCTTCACCAAGAAGCCTACCTGACATCCGAAAAAAAAAGGCTTGTCACATCTCTTTGAGGCCCATTGATGATTTTCGAGCTGACGCAACACTTCTCATTGCCGAGGACTCTTGTTTGTTTGAGGGCTGACAGGCGGAGCGGAGAGTGAAGGAAAAAGTAAGGACACTCTCAAAGCGGTGGCGGCTGCCTGATGTCAGACCGAGCCTGTGATAGGACATGGCGGTGCTCAGATAGCAGCCGAGTACACACACAAAGTCACTTTGTGAAGTCAAACGCACGGTGAAATGACAGAGATGGGCTTGTACGGCCATCTGTGATTTCTGCACCCAGCACTCAGAGCCACCGCGCTGAGCTGGCCACATTAACTCAGGAACAAAGCTGCCCTATTCCATCTTTACTTCTACCCGCCTCTGGGTATCACTCGCTTTTCCGTCCCCCCGTCTGCTGCTCAGAATAGCGCAGGAAGGGCTGCGGAGGCCATTGATATGTCAGTCACTGGAGAGGAGAGGAGAGACTCGAGGGTTTACTGAGGAGCAGATTAAACAGATAATAGCTCATATGGACACTGCAGGCTGGGGGCTTAGAAGACAGTGTCTGGAAAACGCATATAATTCAAACGGTAGTTTGAACACAGATGTCTATTGTTTAAGATAAAGTATGTCAAACAGCTCCAGAAACCACGAAAGCAAACCTAATGGAGAACTACTAACAGGAGCAGCTCAGTCAAAAACAGTAATGATGTTAAGAGCATATCAGTAGCACACAGTTAATAAACAACATTAAAATAAACCCAAATCGGTGTTTCCTAGATTCACATTTACACACTTGGCTCAGCTGTTTTATTTACCACTCAGTGTAGTTTTAGTGCGCGATGTGATTTATGTACATTATATAAAGTCATTACTTTAGAATACGTTACCCTTGAAGCTCTAGTTCAGAGTTAAAAAGCAAATGCAGGTACTGTCATTTTTTTCGCTTCAGAAAATGTGATTGGTCACCTTATAAGGCCCAGTATCTCATAAACTTATCTATAATTCTGTATTTCCCATTTTCGAACAATGACTTGACAAGTGAAAATGAGTACTTTCAAGTTTCAGTCACCATCTGAACACAGCTTATATAAAATACTGAAGGTCCTACAGGAAAGCAGACATCCAATGTTAGTAAAGTTACATTTATAATATTACACCTATTATAACGTTAATTTATTTGTACTTATTCATTCAAAAAAAGAGTATCACAGAGAATTGAAAAATTATGTAATTCAGTGGATTCTAGAAGTAATTATTAGGGATTCACAAAGACATCAGAATCATATCTGTGTCAGCAGATAATGGCATTTTAAAATTTGGCACTGGAGGGGTTAAGATTTGATGACATATTAATTGCTTGCCATTAGAGCAGAACGTTCAGTCTGTGCTTTATTTTTGTGGTCAATTTCCTGCTATTAAATGCATTTGTGGCCTTACAGAAAGTCCATGGATGGCTCTTTATTGGTATCAGTAAATATATTTGAATCGAGCCCAGATCCCATATTGGGGCATCCCTAGTAATTATGATGAAATCTAAATTCCCTTCCAAAAAATTTGCAATTTCATTGATCACAAGTGTGCACCAGCAAAAAACTGTTCAGACAAAGTATGGGGGAAATCAAATTCCAAACTGGAACAGTTTGTCTGAGCTTGGAGCTTCACAGGAGAGATAAGAGTGGCCTCAGAAATAAACCTGGCTCTCAATTCACACAAGCAGCTTCCCATGAAGATAAAGAAAGGTCAGGCTAAAAGCAGAGAGTCTTCACACAGCCCAGCGGCTCTTTGGAGAAAAGCTCCCTCAACACGGCCCAGGCAGGTCTAACCTACTGCCTAATCTGGCTGAACGGAATAGAAAGGAAAAAGGCCTGTTCCATATCAACCTCTCTTAAGAGCTGGTCTTCGGACAAAAAGAAGATGAGAAAAGGTTAGACCGTGTGCTGAACCACTACAGGGAGAGGATCCAGAAGGAAGTTCTTTAACTGCACTGTTTTTTCACATGAGTCTAGATCCACATATTAATGGAGGGATTGGGTTGTTCATTAAAACTACCAGCAGAAGAAAAAAAAAAGATAATTTGTTGACATGTATCTCTTTTTGCTTATTTTGCACAACATTTGAGATTCATGTGGCAAAAATACAAGGTGTCAGGTTACTTTAAAATACCAAATGGTTTCAAATACTGAAAACTTGTGTTGATAATTACTCTTAACTTTGTATCAATTTATTTATTTTTTTTAATTCCTCATCATGCCAGTCAAAAAAGGCACCTCACTCTAAAATGCTTATGCAAAGAGATAATAAAATTGGTCTTGAGTTCCAGCCCCAGACCAACAGGTTGCCCTGAGGCACCCTTGAGCAAGGTACCGTCTCCATCATTGCTCCTCTTGCACTTTAAAGAGCTGCCCTCTGCTGCACGTGTGGGTATGGGTGAAATGCAGAGGAAGCTCTGCGTTCAGTGCGGTGTTTCACAATGACAGTCACTTTCACTTCGCTTTCATTTGATAACCAGTGTTTCTACGACTACAAGGTCTAGAGTTATTTAGTCATGAGATCTTACTAATAAAGAATAACAAGAATATTTGTTCACTGTTTATGGTGTATAGGAAGAAGGTGAAAGGGGAGAGAATCATCTTCCTGCTGATTTATAGCAGGTTCTTGGCAGCATCATAAAGTCTTCATATAGATCCATAATCCCCCAACACATGTCAATATATCCACGTCTCAAAACATCCTTTTCCTGCAGTGTGTGATGAAAAACTGAGCGCCAGTGAAGACTGTCAAATGTAACACCTCCATCATTAAAGTTGATGTGATTGTGAGATAAAACTGTCCATTCTCCAATTGAGCCTTCAATTTGCTGGCAAATACAAAAGCAGGAAAGTTGTTGAACTGAGCAATCAGTTGAACGATGTCCCATATCCTGGGTTAATAGAGGTAGAGAGAGCCTATAAATTGGGAGTCAAACTGTCAAAATCATAAAGAGATGACTTTTTAAAGTTCACTCCAAAAAAGCAAGGCTTAATAAAAGCACAGTTTAAATCAGACTACCATCTGGCACTTAGGGGCAGTGCTGACATCACTGTTTCATTCTAGATGGGAACAAAATGCATTCAAGCTTCTGAAGCCAACCCAAGTCACCACTTTTAGTGCTGGAAAAGGACAAACACAATTGTTATAACACTCACAACACCTCGCACACAATTTGAATAAAGAGCATCAGTCCAAGGTGTTATCCAAAGGTCAAGTTTGTCTCTCCTCTCAGGACTCCTGTGGATAATTTACTAGTCCAGAATACAAATAGCCTGGAGCCGAACTGACCTACATCAGCCTTCGAGTATGGGCAGCGGCATGAGAGAGGGAATAGAGAGATAAAGAGCTGGACTTGATTAATGCAATCGCCCTTTGAGAAGGAAGAAAAGGGAGCGCTAAACTGGAGCTCAGCATTGAGAAAGAGCCAGGCTGGTTGTGAAATAAGTCTTAGAGAGAGAACTCAAGAGGTGGAAAAAAATAGAGAGATTAGAACTGCTATTGCGGATTTCATCAGAGCAAATTTCTGCTGTGGCCTACACACTTGTCAGGGTGTTGCGCGATATCTCCAGGCCCTCCTTAATGTTACCAAACTTTGCCTCAAGCTTTCCCAAAGTGGACGCACCTCCCAGTCCCTTTCCTGTGACGCACAGGAGACTGCTGGCCTTCCCTGCAGCGCAAGCTCCACCAGGCAAATTCCCTTCAGTCTGCAACTAGAGGTCAGTTAAAATAGGCAGATTCCTCTCGCGCCACAGACAATGAGAAACACATGGCCTTCTCACAAACTACAGCACTGGCTTTTCTAGACTCACTCCAATTTTATCAGCCCCCCCCCCCACCAAACACACTGCCTCTCTTTCAGGAAGAAAAAAACCTCAAAAAGAATGTCAATTACAAGAAAACACAGGCATTACTTTCTCTTAACATCTCATTTCTATACTCACGCTGGAACTACAACACAGTGAGCAATGAGCAAAGCAAACAGTGGACTTTCCAGTGGCTGAAAACTCCAGCCCCATTATTAAGTAGCAATATATTTCACAGCTTTAGACCCCCAGTCTACTAGCCACACTGATGACAGCTCTGGTATAAGGAGGCCAGCCAGAGTTATGCCTGCTCGGTCTGAACCATTGAACAAGCGAGGTTCAGGAAATGCCAGAAATAGAACTCATGAATAATCTGGACAACTAATCAGAACGATCGGCCCACGGCAGTCATCTCGGCCCTCTGCTCAGCAGGAGCCACAGCAAATAATGACTAGATGGAGGCCGGCCTTACCTTCTGTGGAGCAGTGCGGGGCTGAACGTAGGGGGGCTGTGTGGGGGTCACAGGCTGCTGCTGCTGCTGATGCTGCTGCTGGGACTGGCTGAAATATGGCTGGCCTTGTGAACAGTACCCTCCCATACCCTGCTGGGCAAAATGAGGAGGTACCTGCATGGACAGACACAGACAGGGTCAGAAAATAGCACAAGTAGCTTAACTGTGTTTTTGTAGTGAAAACACATTCATAGGGTGTTCGTTTTCAAATCCTCGTTTTTTTTTTTTCTTACCTTAAAATCAGTCAAAAAGTAATAGGTTTTAGTTTCTCACTCTTATTACCATATTGCCTGACCAATCATTTCAGAGTAGTAATCAAATATAAACTGTTTACTGAATTATAAACTGATTAATCAAAATAAAGGCCTGCGGTTTATGAAGGTAACCGTGATGGTGTATCTTCACTGTTTATATACAGAGGCTTTATTTCTTTCTTGTTTCCTTCTTTTCTTTTCTGTTTTGTTTTTTTTTTTTTATAAAAGCCAATCTTCCCATTCTTTCCATCCTAAGCAAATGAGTTTTATTTAGAAATTAACAACATTATTGGTGCTATGTGAATGTGAACAGATTATAATGGATGGTTATCAGTACCATAATTTTTTTTATCAATTTCCAGAATTAATGTCTGTTCTTGACAGCAAAATAAGCTGAATATGTTTCAACCATTCATATCCTTACATAAAGGAAAAGATTAGCAAATATCTCTAGTATAAAACTTTCCAAGTCAAGCTACTTAAAAACACACATCCTGAAAGTATTATAATTAAAACAGAATGTTTCCTTTTTTCATACCTAAAGATAACACAGGCATAAAATAGTATTTATGCACTAACAATATGATTCCCACCAAAATATGAAGAAATGAGGGGTAGCTCAAGACTTTTGCAAAGTACTGTATGTACTGTAATGACCTCTGCTCTGATTGGCTGCCCTGTATTGTGTTTCTTCCAAAAAAGATGTCCATGCTAAAACCCTTAACTTTAGACCAGACATTTCCAAATATTACAGAAAACAAAACAGATTCTTCAGCTGCAAAGTTTCAAAACATCTCCCGTATGAACTAGGGAGGGAATTTTACTTTAAACTTGAACAATGTTTTCATACTACATTATTTTATTCAAGTGTGTTTATTCATGAATCAAGCATTTCAAAAACTGCTAAAATGAGCTTTTTAAATGAACCTCTTCAGGTAAGATCATCTTAGAACATGTTCAAACTACTCTCAGACAAAAAACACACCGCTTTCAACAAGCTGTAACACAGTGTGAGTTATCTGAGGTTAGATTTGTTTCTGGATTAGATAGATTCCTTTTTTCCCCCTCTGACATCCCACCCAGCATTTTCTGCTGCCATCAGCCCAGTACCAACATGGCAGATTGGTGAAATCTCAAACTGGAAGGTTAGGAAGGCTTCAGAAGATATCATTACTGCTGTCTAATAGCTGTTAACCATTTTGCTAGTGTAGCACTGTCAAGAGTTTCTTTATAAACTGCCGTTTTTTCTTCTTTTCACTGGATGCCAGCATCAGTTACTGACTACATTTCCCACTGAAGGTCTCCATCCAAGTGTACTAGGCAGAGAAATACAGATGTGGATAAATTTGCCAAGAGCAGGCCTATCCATTCAGCATACTAATCCTGACACACAGTTGTTCAATTAGCAAGCGATTTTCACCTACAGCATCATATGCTGTCATTAAAGCAAAGCTCAGGAACAAATTAACAGCAGCTGACGACTCGGTAAAGGCATTTACGGTGCTCGTCTGGATGTGGCCTTGTTAGGCTTTAAGCAGCTCCACAAAGCAAACTGCTTCTCTAACCGCCACTCAGTGATTTGTTATGGCACAGGAAGCGCAATGGTGCAGCCAGAGAGGCTGATGTTGTCTTGAGAATGCTCTACTGGCCTCACCATCAGATGCAGCTGGGCCTATCACACACTTCCCATAACCCCCTCACTCCCAGCCTCTTTCCTGCTTACGCAACAGCTCCTAATGAGCAGCTGCCGCAGCTCTCCACATCCAGCTCCACATGAGGCAAGCACACACTTTATTCTGGCAGGGGGAAATGAGCTCGAGCCATGTGGATGACAAAGTTCTTACCGAGTCTTTTTTTTTCTTCCAGTTTAATGCTCCTCCGTGTGAGCCAAAACGTATGTTGTGACTCATTAGACATGGCAGAGAGCAGCGACTGGTCCGACAAGCAAAGCGTTGCTCAATGGTGCCTGTTACCGCTGATGGTAGAGCGGCCTCTCTCTAGTACAGTACGAAGAGCCAAGCCACAAGAGCAGAGAATTATTTTAAGAATGAAATGACTGTGAAACCGCTCCTGGTTATCCAAGGCAATGTCCAATTTTATTCCGAGCATTTGCAAGTATTATTATTAGCACGGTGCAAATATCTCAGAGGACGACAGCCAGGTTGAAGCTGACCCATGTTCAATTCTTCCACCCGTTTCTGATTATGCCCAGCCAGGGTTTGATATAACACACCGTAATGTATGAGGCTGATACAGTGATTCAGGTGAAAGCAGCAGCATGTGAATCCTTCCCCCCTGTAGTCCAATTTAACCTGAGCAATCTTAACCATGAGCAAGCTGCAGGCGAAAGTATGGCCGAGGCTGAAGTGTGAAAAGACTGACATATCAGATGTGTGATCATTGCTCATGCTTTAATATAATGATTTTTAGATTCCTTTAATGAATGAGGGCCATTGTTAGCCGTGATGGGCAGTGGCGCTCGGCCGCATGCTGTAATGAATGAAGCAGCAATGTTGGCATGAGCTGGGTTAGGCTATTAACCCTGATGCCAAGTCATCTGATTCCACAGCATCTCCCCAGCCTAATGAGACACTTGTTGGTGTGCCTGCTTTCAACTTGCAGCACCCATTGTCAGCACAAACACACACATACAAATACTGTATTTAGAGTGAGAATGTGAGAGGGAATCTGCCCAGGCTTAACAAAAGATATTCTCTTTTTAAACTGAAAGGAGATGAAGTTAATGGTTCAGCACAGAATGATATAAACAGCTTGCAATTAATCTTCATTAAAATTGCATGGGAGCAATGCTCACACAAAGCAGTGTAAAGATTTCAGTTAAATCCTTCAGATCAATTCTGCTCGCAAACATGCCTTTCAATGAGTGTAGAAACATCAGCCGTTCTTTATGGCAATAGATTGTGGCCCTGAGCTTTCATCATCTGAAGCTGAAGACAAAAGCACAGCGCAGGCCTAGTGAGCGCCACAGTGCCAGCAGTGTGTCATTTTACAGTTGTGTAACAGTATTGATTGACCCAGTAGGAGGGTCAGATCCAAATGGAAGTGCCACTTCACCATCCAGGTGTGCTTCCTGCAACTCAGGGCAAAAATAGGCTGAGATTGATGGGCATGATGTTCAGTTGGAAGCAGCACATGCTATGTACACGCTAAAACATTAAAATTGGTGCAAAAAAATTATGAATACAATTATGATGTATTTCTGTTGCTTAACCATTTTCAATCATCTTGTTTGTGGCAGAGATTTGCTGCTTTCTGTCCAGAAGTGAAGCTCGGTTGGCCTATAACTGTCCCAACAGAGAGGCCATATATATATATATGCCAGCAAGGACCAAGCAAGCGCTTTTAGCTCAGAAAGGGATAAAAAGGTGCTGTCACGCATGCCAGCCGGCGGACGACACCGAGACATGCCTGCTCTAGTGTGTTTGCTGTGACTGTGGAAAGGGTTGCTGTGCTTGTGATTCAAATGGTCCAACAAGCAGAGACAGCGTTTTTGTAATTTTAGCGTCAGGCGGTGGGGCCCAGTGCCTGTCAGGCTGGTGCCAGAGCACACGTACTCCATTTGAATGACATATTGGCCCAGCCAACCAGAGAGATGTTAGAGCACTAAGGAGCCCAAATAGGCATGACAGGACTATAGAGCAGCATATTAGGAGTAGCACACTCCTGTGGCTAGTGCCTCTACCTCGACTCGCTGGCCCACAAAGCAGAGCAGCCACACAAACTGATGCAGGGAAGGACAAGCTGCACCGATCTGCAGTTTAGAAGAGTTGGCTCCAAATACAGCCTTGGCCGGCTGCTCAACACATCCCCAACAGATCAGTGTGCCATGCATGATAAATGTATTATTTTTTTTTTTTTTAATGTTTTAAGTCACTGTTTACAACTTGTAAAATATCATAAAAAGAAAGAAAAACAGCTGTAACAATGAATTCACATGCATTAAAGCTGTTAACATGGCATGCCAAGTTTGTACCTCCACATTTTCTGGTGCCAGATTTTATAGCTGAAGTAGTGCTGCCTTCACATCCTCGTAGGAAGAACCTTCTTCCCACTTGTAGTTGGAAATGGTGAAAATGCCATGTTCGAGTGCTCTGTTGTCAGAGCCAAATGAAAAATGATGGCTGTTCACTTATATCTACCAGTAACAAAACAAATGCACACTTAATGACTTTGCACCACAGAAGCAAACAAGAAAATTTGCTGTTGTTGGAACAAAGAGCAAGTAAATTACATTAAAAAGTGGTACATAATCAGCAAACTGCGGCTGCACTGTTTACAATGAAGCATCCATTAGTGATCCACGTCTCCCCCATGTTGAAAGGTTGAAGATCCGCCCAACTCAGGGAATCATTGGAGTTTCCCAATGAAAAAATGAAATCAATGGGCAACTTCCAAGTCAGCAGCGTGATGGTACCTGAAGGCAGCATAGCCATCCACCCTTGAGAGTACACAGCCCAATCCCCAGTGCAGATACTCGGACAGCTTGTGTTGCTGAAAAAAAGTGCTATTGACCCCCTAAAGATGTCCGACCCTCCAGTGACCCTGCTTAGTATATGTGTATAGATGGTGGGATGGATTTACTAAAGGTAAGGTGTTATCTAGTGTAAATGAGAGTAACTAAATAAAACCTCACGTTTCAGCAACTACTTAAAACGGATGTTTCTGCCATAGCAGAACTGCAGCCTATAGCAACTTTTTTCATAGTCTCTGACTGTCTGTAGAAAAGTCGCTTTTATTGTTATTTGAAGGATTCTGTTGTTTGAGTGTAAGAGGTCTGACAACTGAGAATCTGACAATCACATTTGTCAGCACTGTTTAAGTGAAGTGAAATCTTGTCATTGTGAAACACAGCACAACACAGCGAACCACAACAAAATGCAGCCTTTGCATTTAACCCACACACACATGCAGCAGGAGGCAGCTATTGAAAGCACCCGGGGAGCAGTGATAGGGAAGGTACCTTGCTCAAGGGTACCTCAGGGCAACTTACGAGTAAAGGATTCGAACCCATGATCTTTCGATCCAGAAGCCTGGTCCCGAACCACTAGGCCACCACTGCCCCTACTCAGAATCTCCCCGGGCGCTTTCAACAGCTGCCCTCTGCTGCACGTGTTTGTGTGTGGGTTAAATGCAGAGGTGTAATATCTTTGTGGCTCACTGTGTGTTGTGCCATTTACTCACAATGATGAGAATGGTCACTTTCACTTAACACAAGAAGCTTCCATTTAAAAATGTGTAACTGCTGATACTGGTGTTTTTTAGAAAAGTTTACCAAAATTAGGGTTACACTTCATTTGAGTGTTCCACTGTGCATGCTATGAAAGGTTTGCCAATAATATAATATTATTATAATATTACAATATTATAATAATAATATTTAAAGCAATGCCCGTTAAATGCAATGGAACTTAAACGGAATATAAAATAATTCTAAATATAATCCCAAGTTAATTCTAAATATAATCCCAAACAAAAAATGTTTATCTTTTTTTTTTTTTCCTAAGCATAAACCTAACGCTGTTGAATAGGTTCACTAGAATGAATATGTAACACACTTTTTTCATATCGGTCAGGGCCTACTGCTCATCTATTCAAACCCACCAAACCCCTCTTTTAATTGTTAAAAAACCAATGTGCTTCAGATTTAATGGCTAAACAAGTCAGGTTTTGGTTCTGAATTCACTCTTAAGATGCTCGTCTGTGTCCTGTTGAACATAAGCGAACACTGTGCAATCAATCACTCCACACTATTGATGTTAACACATGGCACATTTTTTACTTTCTTTCTTTCTTTTTTGTGCTGCGCATCAAAGATGGCCGTTGTTTATGCCGCGCTTTTTAATTGTGCCGAACGTGGAATACGAGGGCTCCAAATGAGATGCAAGTCGCCGCGACAATAAACAATCCGTGCTCCTGATTAAACATAGGGGAGGGGGAGATTACATCGCTGTTGGCGCGAGGTGACTAACCCCCAGCCCGCTGCGTTTGATCTGCTCTCCCCCCTCCGTGCACACGCGCCACTTGACACCTCAAGAATGAGCTGCCCTTGGCGAGCTTCATCAAACAAAAAGAGACGGCGCGAGCGCGGGCAAACACACGACCATGTTAACAAGAGACGTGGCGGCGACATTAAGTGGGACAGTGTTTCCCACACACACCTCAGCGAGCTGTCATGAATGGCGCCCTCAAAAAGCTTCTCTCTGCGCAAACTGAAAACATGTTCAGTGTGTATGAAAGAAGAGGAAGACTGCTGAGCAAAAAAAACGACGATATCATAATGCAACCAGGCCAGTATCACACTGGGATTCAGAGCGTTCGTGCCTGTGTGTGCGCTTTGCAAAAGTGTGTTTTTGAAAGGGGGAATCTGAAGTATCTGAAGTGCTTGTGGAGGTGAATTTTCCAGGTCACACGTTCTCTCTAATGCGCCTATTTGCCATTCAAATGACACCGTTCGCTCAGGTAAATTGCTACAGTGGTAAACAAATGCCTCTGTGACCGATGGGAAGCGGATTTAAAGATGTTAATTAAAATGAATAAACTCTAACCCATGACTACAGCAGCAGACTTGCCTCTGCTTTGATAATAGTTCACATTTAATCAAAAGTCTCTCTCTCTGCTATTGCCCCATCTCAGCCTCTCCTCTGGCCCGGCTCTGTTAACTCAGCGCCCCTGACGCATTAAGAGTGTGCCATTTACACAGTCCGGTCGATGGCAACGGACGACGGGACGTTGCTCTCCGATGGCCTTTTTCTTTTTTTTTTATATCGCTCTCGCAGTGGGTATTTTTTTGTGTTATCGCAATGGCGAGGCTGCGGAGGTGGCGAGGGTTAATGTGCTCTAAAATGCACAAGCTCTGTGGGTGAGGCTCTGGTTTAGTGCCACCGATTCAAATGTTTTCCCCATTAAACTCCTGACCCCACTGCAAGGCCAAGAAAGAGCAAAAGAGGGAGAGAAAAAAGCAGACAGAGAAAGCGAGAGAAAAGCGACGGGACTGATTCATGTGTAGAAAAACAGCTCAGGTCTCTGGCCGTCTCTGACTGTGCCGAGGTGTGCGGAAGAGAGAATTTAGCCTCTGATCTCTCGGCAAAGGATGGCAGGCTCTCTTCATCCCAGCAGAGCTCACCTGAATGTCAAAGCCAAGCTGAGCCCTCTCAGCCCGGCCTCGGCACAACGCCATATGGGGTTAAAACATTATACAGCCAAGAAACAAGGTCAGAACAGCCTGCGGTTATTCAAGAAGTATATTCACACCCTAAAATTAAAACTCATATTGCATACACTTCGTCCGTAGCTATAGTAAACTAGTAGAGGAGGGCAAATTCACTACATCACTATCCCTTATATATAACAAGGACCAGTGTACAGCATGTAAACAACAACCATTGTGTCTTAAATCAAAATGTTGAATTAGTAAGCTTAGTAGTGTCATACCAGTAACCATAGGTGTATATATAAGTGTGTATAAACTTTATTTATACCATGTACAGCATCATGATTTGCAGATGCAACGCCAATTTTACCCTGTATTTTTTATATAAATACAGGTATTTCAAAGGCTTGGGTGACACCCACTAAAATAACATTGACATCACCATACCATGTCATCACAGACGTTACATGCACTTGTGACAGTCTATGTCCATTAATATTACTTTTTTCTCATGACATTTACCAGCTAGGGTAGCATGGCACTACAGCAATGGACACAATCGATAATGACACCTCATCACAGCATATGACATTTTTACACCATTGCTATCTTAATGTTATATGTTATATAAGAGGGGTCAAGAAAAGTGTTACCCATGTCTACATATCTAGCTATATCTCTTTTTTTAAGCCCAGAATTCCCAAATCAGTGCATTCCTACATCTAGTACTGTTCAACTGGTCATGCTGAAATGACTGTATTTTATGTCTGTATCGCAGATATTGTAGACAATCACCAGCAGGCCTATCCAACAGTTGAACTACCCAGGACGTCTCTGCTTAGCTTCTCTTTTCATGCAGTGAGGATGTGGCCACATATTGCTAGTCAAACACCACACCTTATAATTTGTGGCTTGAATAAGGGTGCATAATGACACCCTGCCAGTAAAAAAAGAAAAAAAACAACTACAAGGGTTGTGAAAGTGAGTTTAAAGCATTGCCAAATGACTTCTGACAGACATAATATGACCTCTGACATAGAGTGCCACACTAGTATGCAAAAGACAGTGTTTTCTTTGCAGTGTTACACTGGCTGAGCTTTCTCTGGTCTTGAAAGAAGTATTTATTAATAACTGCACTCCCTTAAAGAACAGCAACAGCAGCATTTCCAGTTATTATGTTAGTTCCTGAAGCTGATAACTGGGGGAGAAGAGTTAAAAATTGAACATAATTGCAGAAAATGAGATAACTTTAAACCATTAGAGCCTCTCATTTTTTTATGTAGACAGCGAAAGATCTGAACAAAGCCATTTGCACCTCCGGCTGCAGTACACTTAACTTGTATTTGATTGCCTTAGCAAGCTGTGGGCATCTTAACCTATTTAAGGAGTAAAGAGTAGCTAAAATTAAATCTCATTCTCAATTTCAGATGGGCTTAGTGCAATTCAAATAAAAATACATTACAGCAGGATATAAGGGGGAAAGCTAATAAAGAGGACAAACCTACAAAATTCATTACACAGAATAGAAAAGAGCTCAGCTAGCGACTATGAACATGTGTAATTCCATCCGCATCTAATGAATGCATCACGTTTCTTTCACCAAGTTGATTGGCTTGGCCAACAGAACAGTAAGGTAATAAAAGTTACAAATGAGAACAGGCCATTAGAGCCACTGACGCTCGTTGGGTTTCCACTAATTAATTGATCCTGAAACTTCATCTATTCTGGAGCAAGAGGTGCCGTAATTAATCAGCCACGATTTCAAGGCTATGTCCTCTTTCTTTCCCTGTCATTCCCTCCTCCACTTCTTATTTTTAAGCCTGTATCTTCTCCTGTTTTAATTGTTTGGCAATGCCTGAGGTCTTTGAGCAGAATGAAAGAGGAGCAGTGGACTTTGAATTGCCGGTGCTAACGTCTCTGTGCCAAACCGGACAGGCCTCTGGACACCCTGCTTCAGCGCTGGCTAATTTATGTGTCGGTGTAAGCTATCACTCCTGCCGACCACCATACAGTACATTAACCCCAAAGACAATGTCTTTGCTCCAAAGTGATTCAACAGGAACCAAGGTGCACCTCCACTGGCACAGAAATGCGGTGCAATCAGTGCCATAAATTACACTTTTAATACCAAACAGTCTATTTTGGCCCAAACTGATGGGATTCCATTTGGGTAGGAGCCCCTTACTTTTTTATGAAGGGAAAGAACATGGTACCACCACGCTTCAAGGTCAAAGCTGTAGAGAAAGTAGTGTGTATTAATGCAGCCACAGGTTTTTCCCTTCAATAAAAGAACCCATCAGTGATGGCTTCAGCCTCCAGACTCAAAGAGAATAAAACTAAAATGACTCGGGCGGTTATTGTACTAGAACAGCAGAGGACAAAGCAACGTTTGCACTCCTGTATAATGGTGGGATTCTATTAACTTAGGCGAATGGGTAAGAAACAAGCAGCAGCAAAACCAGTAATGGCTCCTTTCCTGGCTTGTTGACACATTTTCCCTCTTTCATTTCGCAGCCAATCTCTCTCTTCCCTTCACATCAAACGCTAATGTTGCCTTCAAATTCTTTTTTCCTTTCTGTCCGCCAACATTGACATCACAGGAAATTGCGCTGGAATTGGCAGGCCTTTTACTTTCAAGTTCATTCCACTTCCAAACAAAGAGCCCAACTCCTGTCATCAGCGCAGGCCGCGATGTCTTCTGTTTGCTGTCCATTTCCTGCACATGGAACCACCTCTGAATTCTGACACAGAGACGAAATGTTTAACTAATCCAGAGCACCTCAACATGTTCCTGCTCGAGGGCTAATATTCTGCTATAAGCACACAGGCAGTGCATGCATGTCACTTGAACAGGCATGGCCATGTAATGGGGATACAGAGAAAAATGGCCAATCTTGTAACAGAGAGTGCGATATTCTGCGATATCCTTCTTATAGTCTGCACCAAAAGCCTGGTCTGAAAACACAATCTCCTGCTGTCGAGCTTGCTTCGGCAGCTTAATTCACAGTAGGCTGGATGGCGAGGACTCCCCGGGGAGATGGGTAACCCTGTGAAAGCAGGCCAGCGCATGCATGTCATGGTTAGTGAAAAAACTGACACATCTGCGGAGAAAAAGAGAGAGAGAGGGAGAGAGAGAGAGCGAGAGAGAGAAAGAGAGAGAGGAAAAGGTGAAATCTTTCCTTGTGCAGCCTAGTGGATCACTCAGACAGTGCCAAAAGAAAAAAAAAGAAAAAAAAAACAAGAGGTAAAATGAGTTCATGTTACAGAGAGTAAAACCCCTGCATGCACTGTGAAATTAGGAACAAAAATGCACAACATTGTAGGGCAGGAACCTACCAATGCGAACAATATAAGAACTGCATGAGATCAATAAAATACTATTATTTTGATTTTGTTGCTTATTAAAGCTGTGACATATATACTGTAATATATTAACTTCATCAAACCCCTTCTGCTAGTGATGCTTCAAATCTGCTGCCAGATAAGGACAGTAATTGTTCATTATGGTCATTTTCTTTCTTGCTTTCTTTCTTTCTTTTTTTCTTGCCGTGTGTGATCTGTGTCCAGTGCACACACTGGATTGCAATTGGTTGAGATGCTCACAGAATACAGATCAAATCTGTCAGATGGATCTTTGGCGTATTTCTCTATGCTTTGTTATCAGATATCAGGCAAAACTCTCTGCCAATCAAAAGCACTGCTTAAAGGACCCAGATCTTAGAAAGTGTTTCAATCATTGTTTTAAACTGTAGCTTTGACTCCACAGTTCATACAGAGAATACATGGAAGTCGGGCTTGTTGAAAAAATCTTTTTTCATGCTGTATCAAATTTACATACATTCATCTATTCAGCTGACAGCAGGTAGGCCTCCCTCATTCATAATGACGAAACGTTTATTCTGGACAGGGCAGCCAATAAGAGTAGGGCTCAGGCATAACTCACACTCACACACACATGCAAACAAACAAAACACACACACACACACACACACACACACAAACACACACAAACTTAAACTTAACACACTAATAGACAATACAAAAAATAAATAAATAAATAACAGAATTGCACGCATTTGGCTCCTGACATCTCCGTAAACTCGTGTGAATGGATCCGTTCCATTCCTTTATTTGTGGTTTAATAATATAAACCAGGTACTGAACTGCAACAGTATATGCCGGGCCTCCTTTAGGAGAGCTTTGTAAATGGTTGTCGAACACTCTGAGGTCCTTAGTGTGTTTATATGAAAGATTTAATGTAAATAAATATTTGTGTTAACTGCCCAGAAAAACAGATTAACGCATCATTTTCTCGCATCTCAAGATCATCTTCATTAAAATAATTCAGTTAAATTATGAATTCAGTTTTCATTCTGGATTAACATGCATCAGCATTAACAAGTCTGCATTTCTATATAAAAGCAACAAGTTCAAGCAGTCTGTTACGTTGCAACCACTACATAAACCTCCAAGCAATAAAAAGTCTAAGCTTGATTATTCCACAATTACTGTATAAACTGAAGCTTTTGAGAGGAATTTCGCTTTCAGTGGCAACCGGAGTATCTTTGTGCATGTCTTTTCTAAGCTCCACTCCAAGGCCCTGCCCTAGCCGAGGGCAGGCAGACACTGGGTAGCAGATGACAGCAGCAGGGAGGACACTGGTGTCACCATCAGAAGCCTATGACGTAATTCAGTCTTAAGGGCTATTCAGCCAGAATGCATCAAGCTGAGAGCACTGCCATGGGCAGAGGGCATCATGGGCATGCTCTGAAGCTCATCCAGCTCCCGTTTTGATTGTGTTTTAGATCAGATTTGCAGCACTCCTACTACAATGTTGATCTCTTCTTCAGACAATGCCTTGATCTTGCCTCTTGCAAATTTTCCTTGAGTGCGGTTTTAATATCACAAATTATTCTCTCTATAAACTTGTTACTTTTAGTTATTTATATTTCTCAATCACACTCCAGTGCTCCCCTTTTAATGCAAAATAATCATGACTTCAGAAGCTATCTCCCTTGGCCACAGCGGAGCACAACAACTAATTTGACTAATTATTTTTGTGTGACTGCTGTGTGACTGTCGACCCAATGGTCTTTCTCTCTGAGCAAATAAAATAAAATGTGGGAAAAAGCGTTTAGCAAGTTTATTTTTCCTCTCTAGAATTCAGTCCCACTGCAAGTGAATGGTACACACTGATGCCAAATGACAGCCTGAAGCTGTCTTGGGAAGATTACAAGAGGAACTCTCGAACACACACACTGCCAAGTCCCACAATCCAGTCAAAGCCAGAATATCAGACTCCAGAGGTCCAACTTTAATCAGAGATACAATGATAATCCTCACAAGAGACTAACACCAAACACTGATATGAGTAAGCAAACAATGACATTGTTCCAAGAACCACAAGGGTCTCCTGCTGAATTGCTGGATAAACCATATGCTACATGAGCGCGATCGGCGTGTTTCTTCTGCCCAATCGTGCGCTTGGATCGGGTTTCTCACGCCTGCTGCCCCGCTCGGCTTATTTTCTGCCCTTCTGTAGTAAAGACGGAGCTTTTATGAGACGTTTGTTTCTCATTTTCCACTTTCTCTCATCTTTGAAGGGATTATGAGAGGTCAGGCTTCCTCAGAGCCAAAGACCGTGTGTGCCAACAGCTCTCCAGAGACACATTAAAACTAAGACCAACAACTCTGGCTAAATATAGCAGTGTGGCAGGGGGGACACTGAGCAAGGCTCAGAATAGCCCAGCCAGCTTCACTGGACCAGACAGGCCAAAGCAGGCAGGAAGCAATAAGCTAAAGCTTGTGTGGAACAAAAGAATAATATTCCTGACAGGACCACTTCCAGAACAGAACTGAAGCTGCATGTTAGACAATGCTGAGTTTCTGCCTCTATATTTTTCTGCTCTACTTTCAAATAAATCAAGACAAAAACACCCTCTGTTGACTGACGAGACAAAGGATGGAGGAAATCAATCAAGCATTAGAACAAACAAGTTCCAAAGAATTGCACAACTGGATGTTTCTATAAAAGCACAATACCCTCAGCGCTATTGTTTGAAAACCTTGTATTTCATAAATGCTAACTTTATAGGAGAAGATAAAGAAATATGCTCAATATTTATTAATGTAAGTTATATTTAAAAGGCGTGCTTTCTAAATTTCTACTGATTGCTTCAGTTTATCACACCGGGCACAATAGTGACTCAAATTTTGTTAAAGGTTTGTAAAGCTTTGATAATGTTAATTATGTATTTTATAATGAAAATAAACTCAACATTAAACATAGGAAAAGCATGGTGTTAGGACCAAAGCTCTACAGAAAGAGCGTAACTACCAGATTTGGTACATTTTACCTTTAAACAGGCTATTGTTGATAATATTATTGATATTATTGGGTGGTGGTGGTCTAGTGGTAGGGTACTTGCCTACGGACCTATGGCTCAAGATGTCCCAGGTTCAAATCCCACCTCTGGCACTACCATCACTGGGTCCCTGAGCAAGACCCTTAACCCTGAATTGCTCCAGGGTTACTGTCCCTGTAATCAGGACATGAAAGTCGCTCTGGATAAGAGTGTCTGCTAAATGCCGTAAATGTAAATGTAAATATTTTGAAATCATGATTCTGCCACATTTGTTTCGCGCTCACGAGACAGTTGGGCGTAGTAGAATGACACACTGGCTCACATTTACATGTTGTTGCTTTCTCGTGTAAAGCTTAATTAAAATTCCTGCACTGGCACTCACACGCTGTGAACCATGAGCAGTGACTTTGTCCTCTGCATTTAAACCATCCAAACACACCAGTAGTGAACACATGCCAATGCCAGGAGCAGGTGCAGTGATGGGGACGGTACCTTGCTCAAGAGATCCTCAGGCTAACCAACTGTCCTGGGACTAAAACTCATGACTGTTCCATCATAATAGCAAGCACCTAACAACTAGTCCACCATTGCCCCAAAGGTGTGTTTTAAAATTAGCTTCTTTTTGAGTGGTGTTTCAGACAAACAAGAACATGATGACTCAAGTGTGATTACGTGCAAAATTTTAATCATTATATCAGAATGCTGCAACAGTTTTTGCATGTTTTATTGTTCATCAATCCGATCATTTCTAGATTTTTTGTAACTGGGTTAACTGATGTAAGTTGATTCTTTAGTTTTCTAATGGTCACAGTTGTAACCAGTTGGGCTAGGCTAGGAAATAGGATTATATTTATCTAATTAATTTTAATATTTAATTTGTATTTCTTTTTATTTCATTTCATTTATCTTTTACACCACTTGAAAACACCATCTGACATTGTGTGAAATAAAAGAAGCCTACTGGGATAACGGACTGAATCAAGCTAAAATATTTGGAATAAATTCTTGTTACGTTGATGTCAATGAAAGAACATACCCCGCACCTGTAAAGCTGACAAGTGACAAAAAAATACCTGTTGTTGAGGATATGGCATCGTGGTCATGCCCAGCTGGCCCCTTCCCTGCATTCCCATTGGGTATCTGTGTGGAGAAGGAGATCCATATGGCTGGCTGGGGTATGGGACACCCTGCTGCTGCTGTGAGTACGGGCTACCGCCCATTCCATACAACTGAGAGCGCTTCATCGCCATGAAGTCCATGGAGCCCACCTGCAGAACAGAGCAGAAAAGATGCCCTTGAAAGAAAACCAAAAAGGGTCGTTTAAAGTTTAAAAATCTCAACATAATATGACGTTTCTAGATAAATTATAGGTCCTTTTTTTTTTAAACATATGTCCAAACCAAGCACCATTCCTGTTTTTATTTTTAAGGCTGCACACAACCTCTGAAATGAGTGACTGTGCTTATCTTCGAATACCGATACAAACAGACGAAGGAAATGCGAAAAGACAGTTTCTGCCTGGGGCGGTTTATTCCTCACAAGCATTACATTTATTTTAGGGTTCTCCCCATATCCCTGAGTGAGTCAACAGGAAAATTCCCAGCATGTCAGGTTAACATTAATCCGTCACCCAAAACGTGGAATCCACAGCGGGGCAGATTATGTCAGGTCTGATGTCTCCGCTCCGTCGTGCTGGATCATGGATGATTTATGGCATTTGTTCCCACTGTCTTTTTCAGTCAGCCAAGGCTCCCTCCAGTATCCCTAAGCAATACCTGCACATCCCCACTCAATATGACACGTCCCGCTGTGTGCGGAAGAATGGCACTTTTCAAAAGGCAGCCAGGCTTAATCAAGAAACAATACAGTGGAGATGCGCAGGAACAAACCCTCTGAATAGTGCATGGAAATCAAAGGAGAGAGTAAAAAAATGACTCTATATACCACTTTAAACAGCGCTTCCCTGGTGCTTTGCCCACTGTGACTCATAATGGAGTCAAATCAGAGGAAATCGACAGCTAACCTCTCTTCTGTCCCTTTCTTCTGTGATTGCATCCTGTTGTGCTTAGATGCTTCTGGCAGACACACGAGTGGCAAGTCAGTGTACAGACTAATCCAAAAATCCTAAAACAAAGCACCAGTTTGAACAATAAGGCCCCTCACCTCAACATATAATTTGCTACAAGCTCTGTGAAACGCAGAAATGAATCAGAATTGGTTGAAATCAAAAGTTACACAAACTCTTGCCAATGGCTAATACATATTCCAAGCTGTTTAAAAAAAGAAACAAAAGTGTTTAGCATTTTTAAGCAAAGCAAAATCTTGATTCATTGGTTAATGTACCATGCACAGCATTCACAGTTCGAATTTCAATGTGAGCTGATCTCATTACTGAAATAAACAATATCAAATCAACATTGCTAATGCAGTAGGCATAAAAATATTACACAGCAATGAATAGTGAAGGAAAGAAGGACTGAAAGCGTGCATGAACTAATCCAGCAGGGTGAACCATTATATATACATTAAGGAAAACATAGGATGATGTTAGATAACACATACAAAATATTAACTTTTGGAAAGGCAAATTCAGAGTTTTGAGGAACCAAGAGACAACTTTTATTTATCAATATTTGAATATATATTGAATATTTTAATATATTTTATTTATCAAAAATCCATAATAAATAAACAAGTAATTAAATATATAAACAAAAAAAAGCAAATGCATCTAAACACTGCTGGAGACATAAGACTGGACAAAAGAATTATTTTGTCATATTTAGTTTTCACCTGCCGAGGTGAAAAAAGCTTTGATGATATCCACCAATGCTTATATTTTATGCAACTAATTCAGTCCATTGGAACATATATATTTAGATTAGTCAGTCAGTCATTTTCTGGGCCGCTTGTCCTAATTAGGGTCGCGGGGGGTGCTGGAGTCCATCCCAGCTCACACAGGGTGTAGGACAGGGACACACCCTGGACAGGTTGCCAGCCCATCGCAGATATATTTAGATTAAGGTGTGTAATTCTCAGAGGTCAAATGTCTGGACTATTTTTAGAGATTAAATTTGTATGAATGTGTTAAAAACATCCCCATCTGACAGATAATGTGTTACGGTATATATATAAGGTATATGTGAGGGCAGCAGTGGCCTAGTGGTTAGGCAGTTGGCCACAGGATCAGAAGATTGTGTGTTCAGTAGGTTGCCCTGAGGTACCCTTGAGCAAGGTACCATTCTTGTCACTGCTCCCCGGGTGCTTTTATAGCTGCCCCCTGCTGCACGGTGTGTGTTTGTGTGCATGGATTAAATGCAGAAGTCCAGTGTGCTATGCTGTGTACACACAATGACAATAATAGTCACTTTCACTTTTTTCACTTTCATGACATTTGAGCAAAAGATTAAATGCTAGCCCTAAGATTGTATACAAATAATTGTATATAGGTGCAGGCAACCTAACCTAAGCCTAGTAAAACTCACATCCACACCCACACCAGAGAACACCTGCAAACGTTTTTTTGCCAGTGACTTATAAATGGCTGATTACTGCAGAGACCATTCCCCTACCCAATAGTTCTGAAGCACTTTCCCAATATAAAACTATTAGAAGGTATCACACAGTCAAGCATGTCAATTTTGCTTTGGGCAATCCATCCAGAGGCCTAGGCTGGCACTATTAATTAGTGAGGTATCAGTGGCTGAAGGGCAGCACTCATGAATTAGGAAATACAGGGCACTGTGCCATTTGTGATATGGGACACAGTTCAGGTCTCTTCCTCCACCGGCCTTGCTCAAGTGGAACGGCCTTGCCAAAAAAAAAAGGCTTAGTGCTATGCAAGCAAATCTCCTCATGTCACTGCCAAGTTCAGAGAGTGGCTCTGACAGTCAGAGACTGCCGTGCCTCCCAGATTGGAGGGGGGGGCTATTGAGAGGGAAAGCGAGCCCCTATTTGCCCGCAGCACTTAGCTTTTCACACGGTCACGCCTGGTCCTTGTTCAAATAGCCGACCCGTCATGTAGGGTATCATTAGAGAAGAATAGAGCACATGTTTTGGGGACATCAATAGGTTTGCATTTGTGTGGCCAAAGGGACTGCAGTTATGCGATACTCAATCTCACCACTGGCGAGAAGAGGCCAATTGAAGGAAGGCAGCAGCAGAACCAATCTCTCTATTTGAAACGCAGGGAAATCCCAGGCCTAATCTACTGCCACTTCAGCACACCATGATGCGGTCCACTGTAAACTGCCTGTGTAGTGAGGAAGGCAACAGGATTATGCCTGGATGGCTGCTATCCAGATTCTAAAGAGTCAAGTCAGAGCTAGAGTAGGATGAAACAGCATAGGATGTTTCATTACAGCACAAGTTAAAAAAAAAAAAACAATCAAAGCATATTGTTGCTTTGTAACAAAACCTCATATATCCCAAACGGGAATATTATAAGAGAAGATAAACAATAATTCTATTGTTACATTCTATTGATCCAGGTTTTGTGATTTGTTTAACCATACATGACAACTTTGCCATTTTCAAACTGTGTCAAAAATGAACCCACAAAAAACTTAACACCAGGTGCTTAACATGATGGCAAATTCTGCAATTGTTTTACAGCGACCCCAACAAAAACTGCAAGAAAATCTTAAAGGGGAATTCCTCCGCTTTTTTCCAATTTCTACAAAATTCAATTATTAAGATAATGCTGTTCGAAAGATCGGAACCAGATGTCTGGTTCAGGTTAATCCCTCTTAAAGCTACTCACAGAGTATGGATACCCTGCCTGGTGATTATTTTACATGATCTTTAGATAAAATTTCAAACTAAAACACATACATGATGGAGAAATACACACAGAGTGCTGTAAGGCAAATAATTGCATTAAAAGACACATGTAGATTCATTTGCCATTTGGAATAATAAATAAAATGGTTATAGTAGTGTAGTAGATGTCAAAACTCTTGGTTCCTATCATCACCAAAGTTTCCCTACAAGGCATCACATTTAAAGCATCGTGAAAGACTTTGTTTAGGTCTCAACTATTTTAGTGGATTTCAGTGGAATTCCCTTTTCATTTTTCATGCCACCGGGGCGTTTGTGCTCCACACATGCAATAACATTTAAAAGGCAAAAAACACAAATTGAGGAAACACTCATTCACACAAATGGGAAGCACATACGTTTTGAACAGCGACTCATAGCTCACATTTATGATCCCGAATGTTACCAGCTCTGCCCAAATAAGAAAACTATCCACTTTGTGTTTTAATGCAGGTCTATGTAAGGCAGTAATAAACCTGAAATTGAATTTATGAACCCGCTCTGTTTCAAAGTATTGCAAGCATATTGCAAAATAAAGCCATTACACCACAAACTACAAAATTAGTGCAGGAATATAATGCCGAATTAGATGAAATTGCTTCGCCGAGTTGTTTCGTCTCTGATTTTACGACTTCAAAATGTTTTAAATCCTTTCATTTTAATGTACAAAGTTGTTAATCAGCAAAAAACACTCTTTGCAAAGAACCCCCAAAAACAAATAGATGATGAGGTAGCAGCCGGCATACTGAGATGAAATAAGCATTAAAATGGTAATCTGCAAAACGGTTATTATCATAATTCCATTTGGAACATGCAGACATGCAGCTTGATTGTATCTCAGACTTTAGTGGGAGTCCCTTCCTTTCATGATGCTGTTTGTTCCAGAGCGGTGAGCCTACGTCTTCATCATGTGCTTCCTAAACGCTCAACTTGGAAGGGAAGCGTGCAGGCCAACCAGGTCCACACAGTCTCAGCGTCTTTCTCAAACGTCTCCTCAGTGGATTACTACTTGTGGCAAGTTAGTGACCACTGTTGTTCTAGACTGGCAGACGCATATCGTTTACTGTTTCTAAATACATGGGTGGATGATGGGGTTGTTTAGCTAGAAATAGAATACGGATTGGCTGGTCACAGGGCAAAGGAAATACTGACCATTTTGGCACTATTGTTGTTATGATTGCAGCAATCAAGTGCATGGTTTTACATACGCCCAGGCAACAAAATCATATCAGATATGTAGCAGAAGAAAAAAAGCCACTTTCAAAATGCAAAGGAAATAAAACAGAACGGCTGGAATGAAACATTCCCAGATAAACCCAACCAATATACAAGGTGCCACAGGCTTTTCCCCAGATGAAGAAAAGTACTGCCAGATGATTTCAGCACCTCAGACGAAGCTGAGAAACAATGATGGGGCATAACTCACCGGCGAGCGGCACCGTACGAGACAAGACAGAGAAATAGGGCCCGCTGTTTCAAACGAAATGAGAGCGGGGAGGCAGCATGGGGAGGAGATACGGCTCTGTATTAATCTGTGCAAATTCCATGCTCCTGCTGACTAAGATTAGAAAATTAATTTCATGGATGCAAAGGCAATATTGATGTCATCAAAGGCAAAGGAGCAGGAGTTTTAACTCTTAGTTGACGGAAATGAAATAATTGGATAAACATTTATACGGCGCGTCACAAAGAAAGAGATCCATTACAAACAGTCCGTTTTTCACAGTTTAGACAAGAATGCTAAATAAGAAAGAGTGGGTAAATAACGAGGCTGCAGAGCTGGTAAAAGAATAAGCTTCCAATTCTTTCAATTAAATATTGCCATTATTGTTCAATGGGTCATATTTCCTAAGCGCCTGACTAAGTTATCTAAAACAAAAACCCACTACATCCTCATTGTTCAGTGCAATATGGGGCTCAGACAGATTCCCAGCCCTTGTGTCTACAGCTCTGATTAAGATTCTTTTTCTTTCTTTTCTGCACTTCTTTCATCAGGGCATTAAAGGGCCCATACCCCATTTTCCATATTTTTCTTGTACTTCATTTCTCTGTAGATTTATATACAAAAAGCATTTTTTTATCCCTTGTAATTAAACAGAATACTGTCCTGGCTCTTATTTCTGTAAGAATGATATTTGACAGTGAGCCCTTTTCTGATTGGCTGCCATCATTCATGCTTTCACAAATCAGTCCTGGCTAAAATACTCATTTTACCTTCAGTGTAAGTAGGGCAACCTGCTGTAGATGGAGTAGTTTGTCACGATGTCACTGAAAACTGCAATTTGCAGCTTAGCGTTCATATTTGGAGGGTTTGCTATGGATAGAAAGGTTTATTTTGTTTAAATCCTACATATAACTTTTAAAAATGATAGGAAAATCATTTTTTCACTGATATGGGCGCTTCAAGGCATAGGGTGGCTTTGCCACAGCCATGTTTAAAGTATGAACTGTGTCTGTAACTCAGCAGTGTCATATTTGCTGTCAAATGTCTCACAGTAAATGTCACTGCTCACAAGCACGAGCCCAAAGAGACTTTCTACAGGGTAAATTGCCTTTCCTGCAAAACACTCCAGTCTTAGGTTACCAAGGCGGTTATGCATGAAGGCCAGCTAGAGATGGGATGGTATGAAATTATAGAGAGAGAGAGAGAGAGAGAGAGAGAGAGAGAGATACAGAGAGGGAGAGGGGGACAGGCACACAGTTAGACAAACAGTTGTCACGCTCTTGCCCATCACAATATAATTGCTGTGCCTTTGTGCGTGTAAGCAGGACGGCAAATGGACGGATGCCCTCAATGGACCACACCAGTCTTTACCACACGTCCCCCTGTGTGTTTAGAAAAGTGGCCACGCGCTGTAATCCTCATTCCAAGCATGATAAAAGAGACGCGGGGAGCGGAAGGGGGTGGGGGAGTCGGAGAGAAAGTGAGAGTGAATAAATGAGAGAAAGAGAGTGCAAGGACAGAGAAAAAGAGCGACTGATGTGAAGGGGAGGGAGAGAAAGAAAAAGAAGCAGAGAAAAAAGGGAGGAGTAGAAGAAAAAAGAACGACGGAGACAGGCTCAGAGAGAGAATGATAGAATGGGAGAGAGAGAATGAGTAAGAGAGAGCGAGAGAGAGAGAGAACAAATTCAAACTGAAAGGTTCATGTTCTCCTCCACCAGCTGCAGCTTAAAAAGACAAAATACACAAAAGAAACCACACAACACAATCTGAACACACCAAACAAACAACACGCAAACAAAAATAAATAAAAACAGGTTCACAAGCAAAGCAGACAGAAAGGTGGATTTGATGAAGCTCTAAGCCAACCTAAATTCTGTAATATGGAAAGTGGGTTGCACCAACTCAGCATAAACAGCAATTAGTCAGCAGTAAGAACTATCTCACCGCTGCCAGATGTACACGTCAACTTCTGCTGACCAAAGTCTGCAGCTGAGAACCTGCCAGAGTGGACTACAGCTCTCCAACTCCTCAGAGGAGGCGCCCCAGGTCAGCATGATGGAAATGAAAGCTCTCAGCCTGTGGGAATTAAGGGGGGGAAAGATGCGCTGCTTCGGAGCTTTTTCATGCGAGGGCAACCATGGCACGAGAGGAATGCCTTGTAGTTTCACTTCAGAGCCTTCAGGCCGTCTGGTGTGCGCAACTCTACAAGTAGAGAAACTATAACCCACCCAATGCAGCGAGCGAGGGAGTGAAGAACACTCAACCTATCAAGCTTCTCAGGCACCGTTTGAGCCGTTAATTGTAATCGAGGGTCTCAGAAATGGACACAGCGATCTCACAGTGTAATCCAGCCTGACATGCCACAGAATTGCTTGTAGTGCGTAAAATACATAACATAAATGGGAAATACAGTAAGAATACTCGAGATGGCACAATGCACTCTTTCTACGTGCTTGAATATCCAGTCCTGTAATCCTATAAAAACCTCAAATCTGAAATGAGCTATTTTAAAAGAAGTGCTTCAATTTGGATGAACACCTATTCAATCAATCCTAAATCTTACATCTTTTTCACATAACTGGCAACCCTGCATTTAGTACCGTTGGCCACCTTCACCTGCCAACATACAGCGACACCATTTCTTTATCATGTGTTACGAGACCGGACGGTACAGAACTATCCTGAGACCACTCCTCAATTCAGCATCTCTCCAGATCCTCCAGAGTCCTTGGTCCTCTTTCTTATTGGCTCTCCTCCTCAGCTCAACCATACGTTTTTAACAGGACTGGGATACCCATGTCGGACTCATTGAATCTCCAGATTTTTTCCCAAGAATGTCAACAACTATGAAGCTGACTGGTGAACAGAATGACTCTTTTTAACACCATTTTCTGATAAATCAGCCCAAAACTGATACTTGGGCTTTAGAAAGGTTAGAAGGTTAACAAAACAGGGAGGAATTTCATATTCTAAGAATTCTGTTGCTTTAAATACTCTAATTCTGCTCAAATGTGCCTTCTAAGTAGTTTTTCAGTTTTTACTAAATAAAAGAGTCGCATTGTCGGGGCAGTGAAGTGATATTTTACGAAAGATTTATTAAGATGTTCATTTTAAGTAAAATGCTTTCATTTTTAAAAATCTCATTTTAATGATAAATAGGTTTCAAAGAAAAAAAGAATAGATAGGATCATATCCATCAACACTCAAGGTGTTAATATCCGCATTAGAACCCATAAGGTGCCGCCTCTATTTGTTAATGCTCTTTTGGAGCAGAAACAAAAACGTCTAATAAATTTACATCTACGAGTTAATACACTAGGCACACTTTATAAGTGTAGCTGAGCCAAGAACAGTGAATGAGGCCACAGTACCGAATGCATTTTTAAATTAATATTGGCTCGCTGCAAACACTTACAAGGAAGAAATAAACAAGAGTTAGTTTTAATTAGAAAAACGCAACGTCTAGTAAAAGATTCTTCTAGGCAACACTGCTGGACCCTTCACTAACAGTCAGCCTTCATTCGGTGATGTGAAAATAATGGTCAGTTTGTTCATGTGCCTGTGGGGCAGACACATCCACCAGAGCTCTCAGGCTGCTATTCAACATTAAGAGGACTTCTGTACATTAAGATAAAATATGCAGCCACTAAGCCACAGGCTACAGAGTCTTGGCCTTTGGAGCGCAGCCCAGCCCTGCGAAAAGTCCACTTCATTTCACCAGTGCTATCCATCAAGTGAGCTGCAACAAACAGATATCCTGACCTTCAATCTTTCTCTGGTTATTAGATACTCATTTAAAGTCACCTGAAACAATCCTGACCAAATTGATTTCATTATTGGACTTTGAGCGACGACTCCCTGATTGCTCAGCGGGAAATTTGAAAAGTTAATTAGGAAAAGATTGATTTTCATTTTTGCCCCTACCAGCATCATATCTTTGGTGTTTCCTTTGACGCATCATTCCCCTGAAGTTCTGCAGAGGAGATGACAACAGATTTGGAAGACGACTCCCTGTATGACAACTGTAATGCTGCTGATGTTACAAAGATGATGAGAAATGGGGACGATAGCCCACCGGAACAATGAAGCAGGGTTTGTGAACCCCAGGCAGCTGGAGGAAAGAGCTCTTGGGGGGTTGATTGTCCTCTTAATGTCTTTGCTCCCAACAGAATGGTCTTGTCGACCTGGCAGTTCCGAGGATATGGGCTGCTTTTGACCCCCTTGACCTCTCAAGGCCACCCCATAGCACAGCATTGGGCCAAGGCCTTTTTCAATCTTTTAAGATCTCTGAATCAATCACAGTGCCACATGTGAACATGTGGGACCAGTGCTATGCAATCAGGAAAGCCTGGCCTCAGGGGTAATTCATGTCCACTATCTGACTTTGGCCCCTCACATCCCAACTGCTATTACTCTGTGGGCTCACTCAGCAGCACCACCAATATACAAGTGCAACCACAATGGCTCCGACAGGCAATTAGACGGCACTTTCATCTATGTGTTCATCCAGATATCATGTTGGGTTTCTCTCAAAACTCAGCGGTATGACAAATTTGTGAAAGCAATAACAATGTATGCTCATCGTTATTGACAGAAACTAAAAGATTTTTTTCTCAGATGGGGTTTTTTTTTAACTTAAGTACATTTCTTTAACACACTATTACTCCAAGTCATTTTAACCATAGTTGATACGTCAAACATTGTTCATCATAAACAATGTGTTTTCAATATTTTATAAACAATATAATTTCAAATTATGCACAAAAAGCAGTTTTGACTTGACAGCTACTAAATACTAATAGAAGAGATGGCACCGTTATACTTTTTCAGATATCAGTACTGATATTTAAATCTTAACATCCCAAAGCAATTCAATATGTGTTCTTAAAAACTACTAAGCTTCTAAATGAACTACTTTTAAGTGTAGCATCTAATCATCGTCTCTTAAGATATAAGTGAACATGACTGTTTGTCATTGAGAAACACAGCACAGCACACAGCACAACGAAATTAAACCTCTGCTTTTAACCCATACACACAGTGCAGCAGGGGGCAGTTACCAGGGGAGAGTACCTTGCTCAAGGGTACCTCAGGGCAACCAACTGGTCTGGGATTCAAACCCATGACCTTCTGATCCTCGGGCAGACTCCCTAACCACTAGGCCCCCGCTGCCCCACCGGTGATCTAAAAGAAAGAAAGCATGCTCAAATAATCTGCAACCCCACAGCAAGAAAACACAGCTAATAACACGACATGACATCACACGATGTGAGTGCTGACTATTTATTGCTGTTTGTTTCAGGATCGAATTGAATTTATTTTTGATTCTCAGCTGTTACACCATCCAGCAATCTTTTCCTCCTGTTACCAATACGCATATATATGCAATCTATAAATAAAATGTCAAAAAAGATCCATTTAACACTAATTTAATTTAACGCTAACGCTACAAGAATTTTATTGTCCTGAATTTCAAAATGAGACGAACCTTAATTTATTACATTGTAAGACTTTCAGTGAATCTGCAGAGCTTGCTGAGGTGGGTGGACATCATCGCTCTTGGTCAATTAAGATATTAGATTCTGTGTTAAAAGTCTAATATGTAATATGCTTTAAAAATGATGGAAATACACTTTGCCATTAAGATTTTTCCAAAAGAATCAAAAGTCTTCTCTTCTATGGTCAGAGTTTAACAAGATCCTGACTGGACGCTGAGATCAGAGCTTCTTACAAGTGCTTCATTATGCAGACACATAATGAGCAGGACACAGATTAACCCAAGTTCGAGGACTTAGTTAAGCACAAAGCAGGATCATTTCCAGTACAACAATTCTTCATCAAGCATTGGTTTCACTGACTGCCGTGTACGTCGCAGTGGGTAAGTCCTTGCAGCTAGCATAACAAGGCTCTACAGACACTAATGAGCCATTGGTTTCAGGCCTTATTCAACACCAAGGCAAACCTATCATGTTATCCCCAATGGTCAAGGCTGACTGGAGCTGAAAAATATTAGCAAAGGGATTTGACAAGCAGTGCAGCGTCGGCCAGAGGACGATGGTCCGACACTACCCTCAGCAACGGCTTCAGCACTCCAAATATAGACCATCTGTTAACCTTGCCCGAGTTCACAACATCCTGACCTGGAGAACCATTACCTGACCTTAAAACACAAACTATCTTTTTAACGAGGCTTCTCTGTGAGTCATGGTGGAAGCACGGTTCTATGAAGAGAGCATTTTTGCGAAGCTTTGATCCAAGAATCCTTCTCACTGGAGATGCTTCAGCCTGACTCATCTGGCAAGCAGCACGTTTTAAACGAAATCACATTGCACTGCACAGTGCAGACACTGTCTTCGTGACCATGAAGACTCTTGAAAACATATTTCTAGGATCTGGACAAGATAAAGCACAGGTCAGATGTTCAAAGACACTTCAGTTACTTTTATATTAAACTACGGCAAAGGAAAAGATGAAGATTTTGGCAATCACATCTTCTTCAACTTCTCTAGGAGCATGAAATTGTGTCACTTTTTTTTTTATTTTTGGAAAAAAAAAAAAAAAACTTTCAGTAGGAATTTGTTCAATAAATTACCTATGAATGGAAAAGGAAATGCATTGGCTAGAGCATTGATCGCTTCAAAACCATGAGAAATTTATGACAGTAATAGCAGTATGCTGTTTCCTTTATGTCTATTATAAATAAGTTCAGCCAAAACAGTCCGAAATCAATCCTTAGGCCTAACATCACTTAATATTAAACCTACCCGCTAAGAAAGTCCCACTCATGCACCCAAAACAGCTCTGATCCATAGACGCATGGACTCCACAAAGTGTGGCGCTGTATTTGCATTTGAGCCTTTAAGTCCTGTAAATTTTGAGGTGTGTACGGCATGAATCCACTGGTCTGCAGCTATTCTGCCTCATATAAGTTACTATGCACTGCATGTTCGGACAGCGTTCTATAGCCAGCCTTAATATTTTCAGCAATGTGAACCACAGCAGATCTTCTAACTCATGAGGTGCGACTTACTTCCTTACTTTCTTGACAGGATAGCTTGCAATATTGCCATTTCCTACATCAAACAGTTTTAGTGTTTTTGTACAGAGTCGGGTTAAACCGTGCATCATTAGGAGACTAATCTGACACAAATTGTCCTTCTCTGTCTCAAGTAAGTCCTTCAAACATCACTGACTGTGAATAAAAGTAAAAGGTCACGTATAAAAGGTATATTTTAATACTTTCATTATAAGCTTTAATTCAAACACAGGGTATCTTTTCAACAGTTGTCTGTTTGTCTGGCCCCGGATCAGAAGATTGTGGGTTTGATTCCCTCACCAGTAGTTTGCCCTGAGGTACCCTTGAGCAAGGTACCGTCCCCGTCACTGCTCCCCGGGCGCTTTCAATAGTTGCCCCCTGATGCATGTGTGTATATGGGTGAAATGCAGTGGTTGAATTTCGTTGTGTTGTGCTGTGTTGCGTTTCACAATGACAAGGGTAGTCACTTTCACTTTTATCTTAAAAAAATTTTACCAAGCGATGTTGTTAACTTGGCCCTAAATGACAATCAGCAAAACACCTGCAAAAACCATTCATACCATAGAAATATGTTTTTACTCACTTTTTTGAACAGTTTCTGATTTGAAGGTCCAGAGATGCTCACGCTGCCCCTTCACTGTTGTTAGGGCATTATTTATGGCTGTTGTTAATAATGCAGATTACAGTTCATTGAGATTAAATCACATTTTCAATATAAAGTAATTATCTGCTTGGCCCTACAGGAAGACATAATATCCTTATATGTTATGCTAAGCTAGGCATCTCCAGCTTCAGTCTGCATGCACAGAGAGAAAAAGTGCTATTGATGAATCTATCTGCCTCTGGAGAAGTAAAAACAAGGCTTTCATTGCCAAAAAGCCCAACCATCCATTTAACCGTCCCCACAGCTTTCAGAAGCACAGTTCTGAGATCGAGCAGAGAGCCTATTGACTCACGAGCAGAAAGTACGCAGAACAGATGAAAATGCAAAAACAGTCTCACACAGCCTGCTCAATTGTATGCCTCTGAAATTATTCATATTGTATGCAGGATTTATGCATTTCATTCTGTTTACTTTGTTACTCAACACACCGCACATTTGTTTACAAGACGAAGAGGCCATATTGACAGAATTACCTACTCATAGGCTCGACAGATCCCATCCCAATGTTCACAACACATCATTCAAATTCAAAGAAGAAAAATGAATTATAGATGGTCCTTTTTTATCACTATACATATCATTAACTTCCCCTCCCAAATGCCAATACCCATGATTCTGGGAGCCAGAAAGAGAGCAGGCTCATAGTAAAACAGGACGCGTCCTCTTTCCCAGACCTAATTTAGGATTCAATTACAATACTCTTTAAAACCACCGACTTCTCAATTAATTATTTTAAGATTAGCCTGACAGTAATGGCCCCCCCACCATCTCGGAGCAGGAGCGACTCGGCTGGCCCAGGCGTCGTTGCGTGCTCTCGAGGAAATACAAATAAATCAGCTCTCCTCTTTTACCTCCTGCACTTGTTACTCAAAAAAAAAAAAATCACACACACACAAAAGGAAAAGAAGACTGTTGTTTTATTCCACTTTTGCCTGGCGTCTGCTCTCCTTGGAGCACAATTGATATTCACGTGTGACGGCGGGCCGCATTTTATGAGCCACTAGGGCCGGCCGTCCCCTGCTCCGCAGAAACGCTGACGGATGGCTCTGCCGCTGCCACTGCCAGGCGTAAGCGAAAAAATGTCCTCCACCACTTTGATTGGAGCCAAGCGAAGCATTTCTCTTCCCCGAGTCTCGCGCATACACACACACACAGTCTCCCTCCACTCCACACCCCCCGACCCACTTGCTATCTTCCCCGGCTGCACGCCTGGAAATGAATGGCTCTCCCCTCCGGCAACAGCCAGCCCCTATTCTGTTTATTTAAATATTTGATATGTAAGCAGTCATAAAATAAGTGTCATAACATGGAGAGAATGACATGCACGCAGGAAGGCCATTACGCGTAATGGGTTCTGATGCGCACAGGACCCATAGTTTAGCCCAGTGGGGACATGTGACATGCCGGAGGAAGGAAGCCGGTGGGAATAGATGGGGGGAGCATACACAACACATGCACACATAATACAGCACCACAGCAACCACATCAACATGCACGCGCAAGCACCACGGCAAAATCATCAGCATGTCCAAACCTCACTCGGACCTTATCAACACGTGCATTCTGGATTGTGCCTGAGAGAAATGTATTAATATGTAAAAGGTGATATTACTCCCCTATGACAACTAGCCACCAGCGTTGTCAAAAAGAGAGACAAAATTCACCCTAATCTTCATTTAACATGCAACAGAGAGTAAAGCCCTTTTTTCCAGGGCTGCAAGGATTATCAGCGTGACAGTGATGCATCTAGCTTCCTAAAGATCCGAATGATAAATGACCTGATTAATGGTCATGTGCATCATAGGAATAAGGGAAAGTTTGCAAAAGCACTAAACACTCCAAAAAAAATAAATATATGAATCTGCTTTCGCTGTTATTGGACATCCTATCGACATCCCATTTTATCCTAAAATTGCATCGTTATATTAATTTTTGGTATCAAATAGAATAACCCACTGCAGTTTTTTCAGACTAATAATGCCATTTACTTACGAGCAGACAAAATGGCTACATATATATATATACATACAGTACTGTGCCAAAGTTTTAGGCAGGTGTGAAAAAATGCTGTAAACAAAGAATGCTTTCAGAAATTTACAAAATGCAAAGTGAGTTGGTGTTTCTACCTTTTGCCTTCGAACCAGCATCAGTTCTTCTAGGTACACTTGCACAAAGTCAGGGATTTTGTAGGATTATAGTCGGTGTCTGATAAACCAGTTTTACCAAACAGGTACTGATGATCATCAATGTCACACGGAGGAGAAACACAGTCATGTTTGGAACAACCTGCCAGCCGAGTTCCTTCAACAACTGTGTGTGCAATTGTACCTAGAAGAATTGATGCTGTTTTGAAGCCAAAGGGTGGTCACACCAAATATTGATTTGATTTAGATTCTCTTTTGTTCATTCATTGCATTTTGTTGATTGATGAAAATAAATGATTGACACTTCCATTTTTGAAAGCTTTGTTTACAGCATTTTTTCCACACCTGCCTAAAACTTTTGCACAGTACTGTATATATATATATATATATATATAAATCACAGCACATAATTAATCTGTGAATATCTTCTTATTGCCAAAACACTTAAACTAAACTAAATGCAGTTAGGAGCATAACATTGTTATTGTACACAGAATAACTGATAGTGATGCCGACCTGATTGCAATCCTGCATACATGAAATGAAGCAGATTTAGGCCCAACATTTCAACTGAACTCTAGATTAAAAGCTGAGAACATTTTAGAATGATAAAATGTAAGGGAAGTCAAGTTTTGCTCTGAAAAATGCAGCGATACTACAAACATTTACAAACCATTGTTCCCTAAGGTGAGGCATTTGTCTTATAATGGGAGTCAATAGGCCACAGTTGGGAGCTACATACAGCTGTTAGACATGTGGCTTCAAAACTAAGTTAACATGTAAAATTGTGAATAAAATAAAAATACTGAATATTTGAAAACAGCCAGCCTTCTACATCTATCCAAGCACTGCCATGCTTCTACACTGCTGACAAGCAAGAGCCATGGGGAGTCAGAGGTCACCAAAAGGGCATGAACATAGACCCCGAGACTTGCAAACTCATGTCACTTTCTAAAGGAACACCCTTCCAGGCCCCGCTCAACTCCTCTCCAGATGAGCGCAGAAGGGTTCCAAGTCCTTTTGGCCCTACAGCTCTTAATTACCACTAATTGGACTGAATCGTTTTTTCTCCTCCACTGACATAATGAAACAATTCATCATTAATGCTTAATGACTTGAGTGATGGTACTCTGCTGATAGGCTGAAGGAAGGTCAGGGGAAAGGACAATGCCAACAAGGACAGTGAGCTGATGACATTTAGCAGGGAATGGGAAAAGTTGCTAAGGGGGTAAAAATGAGTTAATTGGAGTTTTCCACTTCCTCCTCTCATCTTGGACAGAGACGACACAGTCACCTAACCGGGACGGTACCACGCTTTCATTAGCATCATGCACAGGTTGCATAAACAAATATGGAGCAAAACACAGAAGTCAGTTAATTACAGAGCATCTCAAAAAACATATGACTTCAACACACAATGCAGAGTTGAGCGGGTAAGATCTCTGACTAAAAGCAGAAACTAGCTGAAGAAATGGGGGGATGGGGTGGGGGGGGGGGTTGTTGAGAGAAGAAATATATGATAGTGAGACAGCAGAGGACTATAATGCATTGTGCTTGGCGTGAAAAGCTTTTCTCCAGGAGTCGTCTTAATTTAGCTAAAAGCTCACAAGTGTATGGGTGTCATCTCTCTGACACATCAATTTCAGCTCAAAATGGAGACGCAGCAGCACCTTAAAAAGAGGCCTCAGTTCTCCACAGGGAAACAAAGCACTCAGCGCTTCAGCTGCGCAAACTATTGATTATGGTAATGTGATCTACAAAACTGTAAACAGAGAACCCTTTGACATACAGTTGACATTATAGTAACCTTTGCATGTTTATCCTACAGTGCAATTGGTGGTTCATCAAAAGACCAAATGCACATCCTTCTCCTAAGCGAAATAAAGAAGCCTTTCTTTCTCCATTCAGTCTGACAGCTGCTAAATGCAGTAATAGCGATAAATGGTTCCATTCTACTAATTCAAGGTCTATTAACTGACACTAGCTTATCTTCTTCCTTTTTCATGATCGGCTAGCAGCACCGCATATATTTTATAATCGCTGAAATAAAAATATTAAGCAATATTAAGTGACAATTGTAAGTGACGACAACATCAAATATGTTTCAAATTTATATCTCCCAATGCCAACACTGTTCCATAATCACAGCAGGCCCACCCTTTATATCACTGTATCATTTAATATAGCATAGTACATTTTCATTTTCAAACAAAAGCATCTTAAGTAAATTTGATTTAGGAAGGCTAGCAGAGGCTGATCATTTTGGGATGTCGCTTCACTTTTACTAAGAATCACATCTTGAAACTAAAAATAATTGAAAATTGTAGTTAATAATATAAAAAATAGAGACGGATCATATTTAGATAGGTGTCTATATTGAACTTGTAGTTTATATTGCTATTAAAATTAAAACAGAGGCTATCAGAGACTGGCTGCTCCTTCCATCGTCTCATGTGAGCTTATTTGAGCACAATTTGGACCTCACACAGCAATTTACAGATGAAATATCAGATGAAATGTTCATTAATAGTAAAACAACTGTCTTAATAAACATTGCATTTGTACTGGTGTAGCAATAGGGACACATTTATTTCACGAAATGTTGTTACGATCAATGTAATGGAAAATTTGTCAATACCAATAAAGCTGAACATTTTACAAAACTGTATGGAATGAGGGGTACAGATGATTTTGCCCATAAAGATATGATCCAGACATTAATGTGGATCCCAGATAAATAAATCTCAAGAGATCTATAGATCAGACTGCCTAATCATTACTAATTGAGCTGTCTAAATGCAAATAACATGGAAAAAATCTAATACAAAGCTGATATCTTGGCATGAGCAACAACAATTTAGCAACACAATGCAGAAGTCAATGATATGAGCCGTGCAACTGAACCATAAAGGTAACGATTCGTCATTAGATTATGCATCACATTGAAAAATATCATAATGTACATCGCAGAGATCAGCTGCTTTCATCAATTGTAATGTAATGCAGTGTGATGTGACATATGATCTATACCAGTATACCAATACAGCTGATTTTAGCCTTATTGGCTCTGACATGCATGCACTGCATCAGTCATAATAACATGTTTCATGAAATAGTGGTGGCTTTGTTGCCATGGGAGTAAAAGAATATAATGTCTAAGGCTTCCTTTAGTGTAAAAGAAGAAAATAGAACAAACAATTGTTGGTCCTCATCACGCATGGGCTCATTAACTTTGTTTATGCAAATTTAAATATCATCATCTAATAGTGTGATATATTTGGAAAGTATCTTGCTATTACATCTGATCAATCGTACCCCTCCATAATCTAAAGCACTTGCAGTGTTTGAATACTAAACCCACAGCAGCATGTTCAATGTCACTCCTCACACTACTAGCTCAGCTCCAGGCCTCTTGGCTCACAGCTCCAGCCTCATTAGTGGACTGCGCTCCGACAGGGATAGTCATCATTTCCTTCATTCAAATTTTGTTCGAAATTTCATGAGAATATCAATGACCCGTACAATTCATCAAATCTAATGGTGAGTGTTTACCACTACTCACCAAAGTAAGACCCTAGAGAGGGGACATGCATAAAAAAGCCTACTGAACTACTCCTGTGATTTTTTCATCTATAATACAAAATACAGGCAGCTCTTAGCTTTCCACTAATGGGCTCTGGAAAGGAAGTTTCCCAGCTGATTTTTGTCTTCCGTCTAAAAAAGCAGTGACTTGACAGCAGTTCTGAAAATGCCAGGTTTCATTGCCACTCATGGCTCACAACATCCCTTATTCTCACACAAGTATACTAAATCGATGCCTTCGTACATGGCCAGTGACACTAATCAATGCCTGTCATTTTAAAATTACACAACGACCAGACCAGATGAGCATAAACTCTGCAGCTCTGCTTGACCAAAGTAGGCAAGGCAGGGGTACGGCAGGGAAACGGAAGGTTACAAAGGTGATTGCTTCAGCAATGATAAACGTCTCATAAAAAATAAAAAAAAAACAGTACTACAATGATTTCCACAGGGATTCTATATTAATACATAATAATATACTATAAGGATGATATAACAACAGAAAAACAATACATTTCAAAAAAGAATGTTTTAGCTGACAGCATTATGCATTTTTACAAAAAGGATTCAACAGCACTAGTTTTCATCTATGAACTTGTAGTTTTACTACATCCCTTCTTCTGAAGAGACATAACCTGAACGTGGAAAGTGTTAGGTGCGATGTCCATAACATGATGCTAAAAAAGCAGCAGATGTACACACACCACCCCAGTGGGCTTCAGAACATATAGCTCTCTCCTTGGCTGCCCGCTGTGCACTGTCCTCCCACTGGACTGCAGACGTGCTTTTCCTGGCTCTGTCTCTCCTCCTCTCTGTTCGCTCGGAGGACGGAAGGGTTTTAGGAAGGCCCATGGGAGCAGGGAAAGTGGCAAGGATGAAAAGATTTTTTTTCTTCCTTTTCTTCCTTCAGGGAGGCAGCAGGCGTGCTCCCATTCAACAGAAGCACGTGGCTAATTTACATGTGTGAAGGTCACAGAGGCTCTGGGAGAGGTGAGGCCACAGGGCTGGCTCACTGCCAAACACTCAAGAAGGAGTGACAGCAATGAATTCAGACCCGAGAGAAAGGGTGGGCAATATGGCTGTAATATTACATGAAAGATACTTTCATTTTCACAATAAACAACACACAGCACAACTGAATTCTGATCATCTAGAGACGGCACAACGCACCATCGCTACCGTGTTTAAAATAATGCTATCAAAAGCTATGAATGATCCTTTTATTTACTTCACTTCGCTGCAGCTAATTAAGCACGACCGTCTCTGCTTTGACTCGCGGCTTTCAGCACTCATCTTGGTTGAGATTCAAACTCACAGTCTATCAAAAATAGAGTGAAGCTGTAGCCACCTTCTTAAAAAGGTCCACATCGAGGTCCAGTTCCTTGAAATAAGAGAATCCTGAAATCACATTTTCAAATGACTGTTTTTGTGATGTCATAAAAGCAACATATTTACATATATTGAGCTCTCCAGCCATCAGCAGTTTAGATCTGCCCGTTCACTTAGAAGTTATAAGAAGTGTTTCAGCCCTGTCTGCTTTCTGTAGATTAGAGGAGATTAAAATTTAAATGGACATCATCTAAATAACAGCCTGATACAGTATAAAAGAGAAAGAGAAGATGGAAAATGCTCATGTAAAAATGAATAGTGACTGATTTTGGTGCCCAAAAATTTCACTTTAGTGGACCTTGAAAAAAAAATCAATTATAAAGTAAAGCACCTTATAAACTTTTCAAGAACTTCCACACGTAAATGTAAAGGTTCTATAACCAATTAATATTCTCTATAAATCACATGTAAGATGCTGATGACACAAGCACTGGTGATCAGTGTAAGATACACAAAATACACTCTGAAATGCACAATGAGCCATATTTTATCATATCACAACATCCAACCCTTATGGAGGGGTGAGGGGGTTATGAGGCTAAAGTCAAGGATTAGGAGATTCAGAAACTGTGGACACACCGTATTGCCCCCTAACTATGACCCATGATAGACCTGCACTATTCTCAAATGTGCTGGAATTCATTACTTTTTTATGTGCTGTGAAGAAAAATCACAATAATCTGCAGTGCCTCAGGTGTACACACATAACCCCACCAGGCTTCCGAACATGTAGCACAGAGAAAATCCTCCAGGGTTCAAATAGGAGCTGTTTTCCCATTACTTTCCACCATCAGCTCCCCAAAAGCAAGCACTCAGCGGCCCCTCTTCACACCCCTGTGGAGCGCAATAACCAGAGAGAGACAGTGCTGGCGGTACAGACAGGAGCACGGCTGAACCCCCCCCAACACACACACACACACACACACACACACACATTTTTTTCTGTACCAAAGCACACTTAAGTCAGTTTTTCAGAACACAGCCAAGCACTCTAGCACATTTGTGCCTACCTGCCAACAAGCTGTTACAACATGCATGCTACCGCAGTCCTTGAAAAGAAATCACAGCTGGCTAAATTTAGAGGGTGGAGGGTGATTCAAAGCAAAAAGGGAGGCAGCGTCTGGGTGGTCCTGCGGAAATCCACTTCTGAGCCATCTATCTGAACCGATTTCAGCATTATGTAACTGATTTGCCTTTGAATATTTTCATAAGTTTCCCTTTATTTGCTCCTTAATGTCGGCGCCTGTTTTTTACTTTGATAAAGTGCTGAATATGTTCTTGTTAGATGTTCTTTTCGGAGGAGACGTATTAAATGCAGTGTTTTCAACAACACTGAGAATTCAGCACAAAAAATGCAGTGCCTGTAATCGAGGTTGCAAAAAAATGACAAAATAAAAAAAGCTTTAACTTTTTGACGGCTCTGAGCATGTAATTGAAATTGGCAGAAACGAAATGAAAACAAATCACACAGAATTTCTACCGAATGCATAGTGTTTCGATTTCATCCAGCTTTTGCAAAAGTAAATACTGGACGATCCTGTAGTGACAGAGCTCCTTGGCAGGAAAACATGCGCAACAAGTCCTCAACATTTCAGTAATTCTGATCACTGATCACAGGAACATATGGAGTCCATTTACCACATTAAATGCTTAGTTAGGCACATTTGTTAAATCTGCTTTAAGGAAGTTTCGAAGTGTCAAAAAAAAAAAAAAAAGACAAAAAACATTCATCAATGATCAGTTTCTGCTTCTTGTATAAGCTGAACAGAGAATAGAAAAAAAATCTAAAATGAAAATTTGACCTTGTTGCACAACGTAGTGCTCAAAGGCAGGATCATGTAAAACTATTCATTTCCAGTCATTCTCATATCCACTCGTTCCGTCACTGACCGTGAAACGCCTCTGCAGTCTCTCCCTGTCCAGTCATTCAACCTCAACCACAAAATGCACATTATCAACGTTCCATTGACTCCCATTCAATACAAAACACAGTCTGAATGATGAGGAGCCATTGAGGTCCACCAGAATGGCTAAACTGCCCACAGTTCTGTTTAATTTGATTGAGAATTTAGGATTCCTGCACTATAGTGCTTCAGAAACACACTCTATTTTTGACTGGACCAGCTTTTATATAAAAACATATATACAATTTTTCTCTGCTGCTGTCATTTTAGTCATTACATTTGCCTAGCAGGTATTTAAACAGTGAAGACAACTGCAAGAAATGTCAAAGGCCTTGGAAAGTCTTCAACAATTCACCATTTTAGATCAACTTCCCCTTCGATTCCACATTCTCACGTCTGCCTTTCTCTCTGCTCTCTTAAGCTAATTCGGGAGTAGCCTTTGACCCCGATGTTTCCTCTGGATTGAAATAACATCTTCAATTATTTTATTACTTGGCTAATTACACTTAGTATGCACATATTCACAGCTGAATTTTTTGTGGCAAATTGGAATTAATTGGCATTTCAACAAAACCATGGGCAGTCCTGGGATAACCCATCTGCCAATTATGTTCCTGCATGTCGTGTTTCATCCTGGAAGATGAAAACACCGCCAGGCCCTTATCAGGAGCAACAGAGCAAATTAAAATTTCACTCAGACCATCCTAATCAGCACGGCTAGAGCCACCAATGTAAACAAACTCAGAAAAACAAAGCGCCGGTGCAGGCGGAGGTCTGCAGCGCGGCCGGCACTGCAGCTCCTCAGCCTGCTGCAAATGATGGCTAGAGTGGTTCTAACAGCTTTGCGAGTATCATAACATAAGGGAAATAATGGCTATTATATTTATATGATTACACCTATAATGGCCGAGGATGGTGGTGGAGACATTTACAGAAATTGGGGCAATCTTGCACAGCGTCAGCCATCCTTAACAATGTTTGCGTCCATTATAGGTTTTATAGAAGCAGCAAATATGTGGTGTTTGAAAAAAATATTTTCAGCAAAAGGACTGAAAATAAAAATACAGATAATATACAGATATTCAGAAAATCACTGTATAATTAGACTATATACAAATATTAACTGTAGAATTTCAAAAATAGTACAAAAATGTGAATTCAGCCAGCATTTTGATGATTAATTGCAATCAATGTGAATGTAATAAAAATGAAGCACATTTTTTTTTGCAATTTCAATTTTTGCAATTGATTATGATCACTGTGTGCATATTCACAGAATACACGTTCCCCCTTCTCGTCACACGAGTCGCACAGACAGAAGGCATTTATTAAGACGCAACAAATACAAAGCACTTTTTGTAATTACACAAGTAAAGTTATTCCCAGTGGGACACACACAGAATGCACAGTAGCAGCCTCTTTAAAGAAGGACCACTCAGCGCTGTTATTTGCACGTGGCCCTGTGGACATGGACAGCCAATCAGATGTCAGATTTGATATGGCCCCGTGGATATGGAAAGCCAATCAGACGTCCAATTTGATGTGAACTCTGAGAGGGAGCAGGCTGTGGGAGAGCGCCTCTGTCAGTTTACCTCCACGATTCAAATTCCTCCCCAAGGCAAGAACTCAACTCCTGTAATACTGACTAAAGGTCTCAGTAAACACCTGAGGCCTACTAACTGATGGGTATGGGTCATTTACAATCGTATATTTTTATCCTTTAAACAAGGCCTCTTGGATGTCTTTCGTGGACCATGTTTATACATGCAGAGTATCTGGTTTGCTTAGGAAATTTTTATAACATACATTTTCTAGGCAAACCCTTTAATCTGTCATTTCTGCATCAGCCAGTATAATTCAGAACCACACAGCACAAGAAAAAAGCCCTACAAGTTTATGAGTACAGCAAACACATTATTCAAAATACATACCAATAAAAAGCACAATATGCTGGATATTATTCACAATGTTAAAAGGGTCTCATTTGGTTGGCCTGGGTCCATGCCTGTGTTTGGCATTGAGGAAAAAAAGGATGTTATTTCACACTAAAAATAAGAATGCCTTGTTTGCTTTAATCAACAGTAAGCAGTAAGCAACCAATAAAAACATCTGTACACAACAGTGCATCGAAATGAAAGAAACAAAAATATATGTGAGAACATAAAAGTCAAATTCATTTTTTTAAATGGTGTAGTTACCTGGTTTCTGCTTTGTGCACCGCTCCCAGCACTTCCCTCAGGGTGAGCTGTGTGTCCCCCCCAGCCATGGCCCGGGGCCCCAAACTGAGAAGTTAAATCTTTACTGCTGTAGTCATAATATCCTCCACCGTAGCTGCGCCTCACCGGCCCCGGAGATGTGAGCAGCTGGTTCAAGGTGGGTGTCGCTCCAGGAGGATGATGGTTCTGTCCTGCGAACCTCTGGAAGCCCCCAACACTGCCGCCACATGAAGGCATGGTGGATTTACTGTGGTTAGAGGCTGAGCCACTGCTGCTTTGGCCCAGCATGCCGTAACCGGGCCGGTAGCCCGGATAAGGGCCGTACTGACCACCCTGGTACGCCTCGTGGGAGTTGGGTCCGGGCTCCACATGTTCAGCAGTGGAATACATCAAACCGGTGCCAAAGCCTTGCTGACCCCCATGCTGATCAAAGCAGGGGCCTGTTCTGGAATTCCCACCAAAGTAACCAGCAAAGTCTGAGCCCGAGCCTTTTCCTACTGCGCCTTGGCCACTGTGGTTGCCCTGCTCGTACCTGCTGCCCATTGGCTCCCCTGCTCTGTGGGGCATCTCCTCTCCTCCTGCACCTCTCCACATCTGATCAGAGTGGCTACCCGAACTCTTGCCCCTGTCACCTTCCCCTTGACCCTGTTGGTGGTGGTGATTACTTCTCTGATTGTGCTGCTGGAAGTGGTGGGCTGTGGGAAGGTGAGGTGGGTGCAGATCCCCACCTGCGCTCCTCAGCTTGTGGTTGGCCACCATGCCAGGGTCCATGGTGGGAGAAGTGGATGGCACAGAGGAAGCTGAACTTGTCCTGGTCTTCCCACCTGCCTGCTGGGCACCATTGGCAGGGGCACAAGCTCTGCGCGCCAGGCTCAGCTCCTCGGGACGAGGGTGGTCCACATTATTCCTCACGTCTCCTGGACTTGGTCCTCCTCCCTTTTTCCCAGAGTTCAGGTCTTGCCCCAGACCCCCGGACAGACCCTTGTTCTTGCTGCCAGAAGCAGCCGGGGCTGATGCCACTTGCGCGGCCATGGTCACTCCATCAAACGCGGAGAGACATAAGAGCCAACCGGGACCGACAAGAAAGGTAGAGTCTGCAGAAAAAAAGATGAAAGAAATCAACAAAGCAGTGTAAGCAATCAAACCTTTTGATCTGCCCTGATGGATCAAAGTGTCTCCCCGCTGATCGCTCACTGGGGCTCCATGCCCAAAGTTTCTTTTTTTGTGCCCAGCTTTAAATGAAACTTTTCCCTTCCCCGTCTTTCTCTATCCCGGATAAGGGGAGCTGATCGGCTGCAGGAGCCTGTGTGTGAGTCTCAGCATGGCAGGAGAGAGAGCTCAGCTCGGCCAGCCTCTCCTCCACCCCCCCGCCCTGAGATCCACAAAACCCGGACTGGAGCCCGAGAGAGGAGCCGAGAGAGCTGCCACAGGCTGGAGCTGTTCTCCTTTCATACACACTCCCTCTCAGACAGAACTGACTATCAGCATACAGTCAGACATATAGCACTGTGCACAGGCACCTCAGTAAACACATTTACACAGCTCTTCATTCAGGCAGCAAGTCTGTATTTACTCAAAATACTCATCTTATTAAACACACATATCAAAATACAGATACTGTGATCAGTGATGTTATGCATCTCAAAATCTTCTTTAACCTCTCCAAGAATCTCAGTATAATCTATAGTTTCTGATCAATATCTAATCAGTGCTTCATTAGGATTAATCAGGTGTGCAGATGATGGAAGTGCACAGTTTACTGTCTGATGGCTTGTGGCATTAAGGAGAAATCTGGAACTGTGCTCAGAACATCTCACAAGATATTAAACAAGACATTTTTATTACTTTTTACCAAATGTACCTAAATTTAGAATTTTTCATTTTGTTATTACAATAAGTAAAAAAAAGAATAATAAGTTTGAACCTTGAATAATCATATTTGAAAGCCCCACTCCCTTGCTTTTCTGCAGATCTGAAATATCACTTACAGCATGATACTTTTACCAAAATACAATCCACTGCTCTGTACAATAACGGGTTTGCTTTGCTGGACAACTTAAATAATGTCTGGCAGTGATTGTGGATCTTTATTTCAGCGACATTTTGTACATTTCAAAGATGACCCTGAAAAAGGATTTTCAGAGAACCCAAACAATTAAAAACATCTCAATTTCTTTCAAGCACATTCAAGTAACACTGGAAAAACACATTAGAGTAAATGCTTACATGCCATTTTAGTGGCAACAGTATCTCCATACCCCATCTTTTTTCCATTTATTTAGTCATTATTCATTATTATTTAAGGGCAAGTTATTCATCTGATATTTATATTTCTAAATTATCCAAAGTATTGGAGTCTCCTCAGGCTTTGTGGCCTCATGGTCCAGGACAGCCCTGAGAGGAACCCACCCTCCTCTCCTCCACACTGGATAGCAAGCGAGAATAAATAATACAACAGTAAATATAACTAGCAATGTTTAAGAGGCAGACGTGCAGAGATTTAAGCACTAATGACCAGCAGAGTCTACAGTCAGGCAGCAAGAGATCACTCACTTTGTAATTAGTAGCAGCAGCGTTATTTGGAGTTGTTCTGATCCATTCACTGATCCACTTTAATGCAACCCAGCACAGAGAGCTTTTTTAATGTTTATCCTTTTCTCTTTATGAAAGTTTCCAAAGACACTCAAGCAGTATAAACAACAGTCCAGTAGGGAGGGAACAATTAACGGCTCACTACAACGGGGATCTCTCAAACAGGAAAAAAGGATTTGTCTCTGCGGAATATGAAGTATCTGTAAGCAATCATTGATTCATTTTAAAATAACGTGAGCACACAGTGCCATTTTTGCCTACACAATCAAGAAGCACCAAAAGCAGCTTCTGTAATAAGAGTGCCTCCTTGTGGAGAATCGTCAGCCTGCTTAACATTAGTGAGTGAGTGCATGAGTAAGAGAGAGTGAGAGTGAGTGTGTGACTGAGTGTGTGAAACAGTGTGAGTGAGTGTGTGACTGAGTGAGTGAGTGAATGTGTGACTGAGTGAGTGTGTGAGTGAGTGAGTGTGTGAGTGAGTGAGAGAGTGTGTGAGTGAGTGAGTGAGTGTGAGTGAGTGTGTGAGTGAGTGAGAGTGTGAGTGAGTGAGTGAGTGAGTGAGAGAGTGAGTGTGAGTGAGTGAGAGAGTGTGAGTGAATGTGTGAGTGAGTGTGTGAGTGAATGAGTGTGAGTGAGTGAGTGAGTGAGTGAGTGAGTGAGTGAGTGAGTGAGTGAGTGAGTGAGTGAGTGAGTGAGTACTTTGAGCACTACCTACACTACTGTGCAAAAGTCTCAGGCCAACTGAAGACTTTGTTCTTTATATTTTGTCTTTATATTTTGACGTGCCTTTCTGTTTAAATGTACTGTTGAGGAACAGTTCTTCAGGCTTCTTGAAGGACAAATTTTTGCTTCTCATTTTCAGTCCAGTCCTTGTGCCTGAGCAGGTTCAGAGGATTGTTGGATGTGTGTTAAGCCACACAGTGGCCTGCATATGAATTATTCAAACATAAAAAACATCTAACTTAAGGCAAGAAGAAGTGAAGAAACAAATCATCGGGCCGGTTAGTTTACTGCTGATGAACACTGAGTGGCTGGAACCTCTTTATCTAGAACCTTGAATCTTTAAGTACTTAACAGCCTGTCATATATATATGTGTGTATGTATGTATGTAAGTTTATTTATTTATTTATTTACATGTTTTTACAGCATTTTCTTTTTTACATTTTTCGTTCACATATGTTCCATTTATTTAGTGGTGAAAAAATCTAGCTACCAGTGATAGGCTGACAAAATAATGCAGTAAAGAGTTTATTCATTGCCCATTATGGATTAATCTCAAATGACTCCCATTTCTGTTCATAGTCCTGCATACACAGGTCCTGATTCTCCAGCTGGTCAGATCCGGAAGGACAGATATTAATGGGACTGTAGTAATAATACGCAGAACTCATATCAACTCTAACTAGGCAAGACATTCAGGTTCAGACTGCATTTGAATTTGAATATATGTAAAGTAATGTAATTATGATATCATGTTATGGACATAGACTGACTGTACAATAACTCTCTTTGTTACTTTAGTTTGGTGGCTAACTTCAGTTGCAGTCGCACATGTTTGGGGTGACTGTGCAACTGCAGCAGAAGTGGAACTGCAGACTCCATGCCTGGTTTTGTCCTGGCCATCGCTTACGACTCAATCCTGTTTATGCAGCCCTGAAACGCTCAAATCACATGCAATCACAGGATCTGTGTGGTATTCTTCTGGATCTCTTTAGAATAAGTGAGGAGTTTTTCTAACCCACCAGAGCTAGACCTTCCCCTTCACCTATCAATGATGAGGTGTGGGGAAAATACACAGGGAGTCTCCTTTATGAATATTTGCCTTATTTCTTACAATCTCTACTCTTTATTATTGAATATTATTCATACAATCCATTAATACAGTTACTTTGTATCTATATGTAAAACTATAGGACTGATTGTGTGACATAACAACACTATGTCTGTCTGTATGTAGACTCAATATTATTTCAAACACTGTGGAGCAGATTCTTTTCCTACAGGCCAGATCTTTGAAAAACAAAGTAATCGATACACAGGTACATTACACTTCAGTCCGGCCTCCAAGTGGGGCTTTTGTCATCTGCCAGGACTAGAAAAGACCACTAATGGTGGAATGCTGAAACTACAATAAGGCTGAAAGGGGCCAACAAAACAACAGTGATGTATCTCTTAAAAGTACACTTGAGTACAGTCCATTTATTCCCCTAACACTCGAGACAGAATTGTTCCCAGTTATTAATTTCGCAGTTGCGAGTGAGTGTAATATTCAGTGGCAGGCATGTGTATTGTCAGAAGTAGTCGGGGGGGTGGTGGTGGGAGTAGTGTGCATCCTGGTCCCCAGTGACATACAGGAGCACACTCCAATGTCTCTGAATTAATCTAGAGACACGCTGATCCATTTGAATAGGGAAGAAGAACAATGGCACATTGGCTCATTTGCATTTATGTTTAATTTATAACTGTTAGCGCCTTGTGATACAAGAGGGCCGAATAAAAAAACAACAAAATTTTAGGATATGAAAGATGCGAAAGGGAGTGTACTTTCTAGCAGTGGACTGCAGACAGCCATGCGCTGGCAAGCAGGCGTGAAGGAAGCAGCCCAGGTTGGGTGGAAAAAGTGGGAGACTAATAGACTGTATTTGCTTGTATGAATATGGATGCTTTGTGCTTTTCCACTAATGTGTCAGGGATGTGACTGTGTTTGTGGGGCTGTGGGTCCATCGTGTGTGTGTGTGAGTGTTTGTTTGGGAGGATAGTATGCCACCGTGTGCATGTGTGTGTGTGTATGAGAGGGCCACGGTGCTCTGTTGGAGGGGAATCTGCAGGGATCTCCCCAGCAGCACACACACTCGGCCAGGCGCTGAAAGTGGGTCAGCTCAAAAAAAGCTCCGTATTCACTGAAGCCCTGTTCAGCAGCACTGCACCAGCATATGAGTGTCTTTGTGTATGTGTGTGACTGTGTGTGGTGTGTCTTTTTAAAAAGCAGGGTGTGTATCCATGCTTTGTAGCTGTGCCCAACAGATTTAAGATATAAATGCAATATAGCCTTTTTTGATACAGACATAGATTCTTCAACCAGAATGCAGAATATATGTGTGCAAAGAAAGGTGTACATGTGTATTGTATCCATGCACGAAACAAACTGAACAAAATCATTACGGCCTGCTTTTCTAGACCCGGATTAAGCCAAACCTAGACAAAAGAACATCATTGGCATTACAATTTGGTCCAAAACTAGCTCTAATGGTTTAATCCATGTGCATAAAAAGAATATATATCCACTTTTGAAACATCCTCATATTATGTCTTACGACTCTGGTAAATGTGCATGTGGGTGTATATAGTATTTTCAGAACTCCCCTTATGAGTCATACTATACACACAAACGCGCTAGACAGGGCTGTCATGAGTCCACCTTGCTGTGTGTGTAAGTGCGTCCAATTGATCCAAAGCCTTTTAATTTCAGGCTTGGCTAAATAACAGCATTTGCATTGATCAGTGTGCAAGGACAAGCAAAAAGAAAGACTGCAAGGGCCCTCAGAGAGACGGATTGGGCCGGCCGCCTAAGGGAGAGAGACAAAACTGGCCATGCTCTAAAATACGCACCATGGAATGAGAAACCATAGAGAAGTGCTTACAGAGTTCTGCTGTAAAATCGAAAGCTGAGAGTAAGGCTGGGCGATGGCAGAAATATGATGTTACCGTGCTGAAGGACATTTTCTCAATGCATAACTTCAAAACAATTCAGATGTCTAAAAAAGTGGCCTGATATACAATCAGCTGTTTTTTTCTGTGCTGCTGTAGATTTACAGGCTACTTAACCTGCCTAGATGAACACCACTGTAGCTACCATGCTCTTAATTTTCTGTCAGTTTTCTAAGATAACCTTTAATAGACTTTTAATGATTGAAATTGGTTTTCACTGGTAAATTTAAACACTTCTCTCTGACAATTAGGCTCATTTCATCCCAATCCCAAAGTCATTTATTAATAAATATGTTATTGTTTTCTTATCTTAGTGTTGACCCATCTAGTGTTGACAAGAAGAGGACGATTTCCCCTTTTAGTCTTGGTCTCGTCTTCCTCTTGATTCTAAAGTTTTAAGAATCCCACTTTCCTTGAATGCTTCAGAAATATCCACAGGTTGTCATACAGGCCCACCATCCCAGTACAGAAGTAAGCTCAAATCAGAGACCATTTTGAAACTTCAGTCTTTTGTTTATTAATGTAGTAAATCCCTTCTTTCTTTTCACCCCACATCGTCTGTGCCAATGGAAGCAAGTCTAAAGTATAGTGCACTCATCTTCTTGATCAACACTTGGCAATGTATCTTTTTATTGCACTGTTTCTCCAGAATTACTTTAGCAAAGAGTTTATTTTGCGTTTCAGAGCACAGAACTAGATTCCAATCTAGTTTTTTAAGTGTGGCGATGTTTGTGATAAGATCCAGGTTAAGGTCACCTTCTGATGACCCTTGCATGTGGAGGATGTGTCTGCACAGTGGACCTGTGCATCACTATTCGCCTTCCAAATCTTCCTGTTGCTCTTTGGCAGCAATTTGGGGATTTGATCTGCATATCTGGCCAGTTTTTCAGCTTTATCTTTTTTTTTTTTGGTCTGGCAAAACTTGACTTTAAAAGTCTTTCTGAATTTCAACTTAATCAAGACCTCAGAAAGTTAAAAACTACAAACAGGAAGTGTTTAAAAATCACTGATGGAATTTTCTTGCAGAAAATATTCTCACTTTGAAAGCAGCAATTGTCTTTAGTTTCAGAACTTCAGTCAGTTGCTTAGTAGAGATCGTGAAGGTTGGTTGTTAGCATCCCGAAAGGCCTAAAGGGTCACAAATGATATTATGCTCTGAAATTGTCTGCATAATTTGGATTAAGTCCTAATGAGTCAAATAAGCTCTGAGATTGGACTGAGTGGCCAAAATTTTACTTTATATTGCAGTGCCTGCAGAAAAGAAACAGCAATAATATGCACCTAATAGAAAGAGAGAGAGGGATGAGAGCATATACATGTATTTATTTGTACAGGTTTGAGAGAGAGAGAGAGAGAGAGAGAGAGAGAGAGAGAGAGAGAGAGAGAGAGAGAGGGGTTTCAGTCAAAAAACACTTACCTACTCCCAATGGCTCGGGCTGTGTGTAGCAGAGTCTTCCTGATGGCTGTCATTGGCTGCGCTCTTCACACAGCCCCACTCTGGTGAAGTGTGTGAAGTGTCCCCCGAGAGGCACAACTCAAAGACTGCATTTACAAGATCCACAGCGTGCCCACTTTTAACTGTCTGTGCTGAATTTAACTAAATCCCTTTGATGTGAAAACTTAATGGTAAGAACTTGCCGCCAGTCACTGCTAATGTTAGCAGGCGAGCTCTCAGCAATACAAGCTGGAGGACTGTGTACAGGCACACTTCCACTTTCTTTCTGCAGCTTATCAGCCTACATAAAGATACAGAATCAATCATGTATGAGTTCACAGATGACTGTACAGAGAATATAACAATTCCTTTCTCTGTCTTTCTTTCAAGTATCATGTTTGGCTCTAGAAAGTCAGGCCAGCCATTACCAGATTGTAAATAAGTGGCACATGGGCGGATATGAGGAAAACTGGGTAATAATCTTTAATGGGACTGATGGACCGTAGCAATTTAGGGGCACTTCTGTTCCTGTTGCATGCATGAGTTGCAGAAAGCTTCCTTCCCATTTACCCTGAATGTGGTGGCATGTTCCTGATGTCTGTAACTGGAATTAAGTATTCAACTTCAGCTTTACATAAAATCCTTGGACTTTTATCCCGACCTGCCTTATTGATAAAACTGAATAGAGTTGATTATTTCAAAGTGAAAGTGTGCCGTTCTCTGGTTCTGTGACAGATCATTGAAAATTATGCCTGCCTGGCTTCCTCTAAAAGAATGGCTAATGGAGCACTACACTCTGAGCCAAAATGTCATGTGCCAGATTTTTACAGAATCGTACAAAGAGAACATCACTGTCCGTTCTTTCTTTCTTTCTTTCTTTCTTTCTTTCTTTCTTTCTGCTTGAATTCAGATAATGAGGTCTCTGTATATGTTATTATAATTCTTGAGCAAGAAGGAACTGGGTGATGAATGAATGTAAATGTTTAGGCCAGCAGTCATATGCATTACATAAAAAATGTATGCATTATATATAAAATGTAAATTATTTTTTTATTACAATTTTTATTTTTAAAGACTAATAGGTTTCTATTCATATTAGGTTTCTGATGTCAAATCCATGAGAATTATAAGGCAATTACTGCTTGAGATTAAGTCAAGGCCAATTTGAGCGCAAAACCAAATGAGAGCAAGACTAAGTCGGAATCGAGACCTGAAAAATCTCTTTCCCAAGAACAACTTTTAATCCTTTAAGGATGAACGTCCAGCTGAATTAAATGTCATTAACTTTATTACTATTGAACAACAAACACTGCTTTAAAGAAAAGAAGTAAAGTATGCCACATGCATGTACTGTGTTTCAAATATTGCTCAGTGAAATCCCATGACAGATCTACACGACGTTCGTCTCTACTGTCTGTCCTTTAGGTCAGTGTACAGAGGAAGAAGTCATTTTGCACATGGTCTTTTTTTTTGTTGCTCTGATTCAGCATATTCAAACAAAGCAGCACCCTTCCATGTTGAAAAAGACTCGAAAAGATTCTCGTGAAAACGAGTGCTAAAAAAAACCACAAATGCTTTTCAAAGACAGCAATCATAAAGCATGAGACACATTCACAGATTCAAATATCAGAATCATATCACAGATGTAAACACATCTGTACGTCTATAGATACACATATTTTATCATGGGTATCCTATAAAAGTGTCGACTCAAAACAAATGTTTCAACTTTTATACACTAAACTGAAACTAAAACTGTGTATAAATTCAAGCATAAAATCTTAGTTTATAAAATTCAAGTGATCTATTTAGGCCGTTTCATTTTTTAAAATACTGTACGTTTTGGGGATTTTTTTTCTCATTAAATAATAGATTTTTTATTTTATTAGATTTTTTGTTTTATCGACTACTTCTGTCTTAAATTGTAAATTGTAATAGTGGCCTGAGGTACCCTTGAGCAAGGTACCGTCACAGTTACTGCTCCCTGGGCGCTTTCAATAGCTGCCCCCTGCTGTACGGTGTTTGAGTGCATGGGTTAAATGCAGAGGTCCAATTTCGTTGTGGTTCACAAGAGTTGTCACTTTCACTTTCAACTGTTATTACTAAACAGCTGTGCTAGTGCTGTATCAAACAAACCAGTTAGATTATAAAGTAAAGTAGATTGTGTACTGTCTCACTAATTTACAGTTAAAACACAACAACAGACAGCTGTCCAGACAGCTACTTCTAGACTTAGTCCAAATTTCTTGCCTTTTAAATTGTCTGGCTGAGTCACTCAAAAGTGAGCTATAACCCTAAATATTAGAATACTTTTAACTGTAAAGGCAATACTTTAATTTTGCTCCTCTGTTAAAATTAAAATATGTGATTTTTGTATGGATTCATGCAATGGAACATATTTGTGTTAACATTATATTCTTTATCAACTGGCCTGGGACATTTGGACTTTTGTCTTCATTTCTGAAGGACAGAAACTGATACAGCTGTACAGCAAATGTAAAGGAATACTGTGTGATCAAAAACTGTTTTTAAATGAAAATGTAATTGAAGATATATTCAGATGAATTTATTTGAACACTTAACTGCTAAATTAAATGCAGACTAACTGATATTGACTTGTCAGTGCATGTTGGTTAAAAAGAAAAAGTGAAATTCTAGTAGCTGGTGTCAGGTGGGAATGGTAGGATGTTTGCGTGAGAAGGAACAAAACTGAACTTAAATAAATACCACAAATATGAACCAAACAGCATGTAATAACACAAGACCACCAAGAACAACAACACAGACAACAGAGATCACATTGGAACAACAGTAACGTACACCAATGAACAAAGAAACAGCACAAGAAAAACAGATAACCAGCGAAAACAGACTGATACACTACGGTACTTGTAACGAGGGACACCTAGAGAGGAGATGTGAATGGACACCTGGTGTGCAAGGGCAGGACTAGGGTTGGGCCTGTGTTCAAAACGAACAAAAGTATACAGCAAAACAAAAAGACACATGGATTAGGGAGGTGTTGACTTGGCTGAAACGAGAGAACGAATCCAGGGAGATCGTTGGCCAAAACTAGGACAAGCACAATGACGTGCCTCAAGTTCAAACTTTTTCTGTTGCATTACTTCACAAATTAATCTGATGTATAAAGGAGCGAGTCATGTTATTATTTGATGATTAAGCGTCTCTTTATCTCCTGTATAGCTACCTAGTGCTGTTTGTCAGGCATTCAAGCGATTGTGAGCTGTAATGGCATCAGATTGGGAAACATCTCTCAATGAAAGTCAAGTGTGCTCCTCATTATTCACCGAAGTGGCCTGATTGTAAGGACCTTTTGTTGCCATAATGGATCCAACAAGACACAGATATTGTAATTACACACAGAGACGACATGTCTGATAATATTGAGTGCCAAGTGGATAATTCCATGTGGTCGCGCGCGCGTGTGTGTGTGTGTCTGTGTGTGTGTGTGTGTGTGTGTGTGTGTGTGTGTGTGTGTGTCACAGCTGGGGGTTTCTTATGTGCACTGGGCGCTGAGCAAAGTCCTAAAGTCAGCTCAGTGAGTGACTATAAACCGCTCACCTGCACCTTTCTTCTCTCAAATGGTTTCAGAATGGAAAAGTGAATATAGTCAATTTTGGCCATTTGTAGTGAAACAGATAACAGCAAAGCATTGTATCAGCCACATGCTCATGGATACAGTTGGTTCTGGCTTTTCTTCCTTGATTGTACACATTACTGTTTGTTTGCAATGCATATCAGACCAAAACAACAAAACTATGGCCAAAATGAGCACATCCGAATGCTAAATGTCTAAAACTAAAGCACAAACCCTTGTTACAGAGATCACTATCTCAGTTGTTCAAAAAAAGGGAAAAGACCAAATAAGGCTTGATGCATTAATGCTTCTATGTGCTTTAGCCACATATAAAAGTGGCCCAAATCTGGAACTGAAATTGTCGGATTTGTTCACATAGACAAAGTTTCACATTTGCTACATTTGAAGAAAAATGTAAGATGTTCGGTTCTGTTCCGTTCCGTTCCTTTCTCTTTGTTTGTTCGGATTCTCTTTTAATGTGACCCATACCGGCACAAGGCTAAACAGATCACACTCCTGACCAGACACACACAAAAAAATAACCGATACATTTTACGCGTTTTTTTATTCACACTTAAAAAGGTACTATACATTATAGTCAGTAAATAACATATAAATGCTTCATATTTTACTCTTTGAAAAAGCTACATTGTAACATTTCATGATTGTATAAAGAACCACAAAAATACAGGCATTTATTTGAGCACAATTGAGCATGACATTAAAATAGTCTGTAAAAGAGGGTGATTTTTTTCTCTGCTATCAAGAGGAGCAGAGGAAGTAATCTTTTGTTAACCTGTTGAGAAGAAGAATGCTTGCTAAGGACAAAACTCCATCTTTCAAGAGGCCGATATATTCACTGATCTGTGTGATCTCTTAACCTTAATTGTTTTTAAACAAAACCTTGAAAAGTGAAAATTCTTGTCATTGCACACAGCACAGCACAGCACACAGTGAACCACAACGAAATTGGATCTCTGCATTTAACCCCTGCACAAACACACACCATGCAGCAGCTATGAAAGCGCTTGGGGAGCAGTGACGGGGATGGTACCTTGCTCAAGGGTACCTCAGGGAAACTTACTGGTAAGGGGTTTGAACCCACAATCTTCAGATTCTGTGGCCAACTCCCTCCACTGGGCCACTGCTGCCCTTCAGCAGAATTAATTCAGAGTATCTGTTCATCTGATTTCCCTTAGTATGAATCACGCTCATTTGTTTATCAAGTCCACACTTAACTTCCTTCTCTCTCAAAAAGAAAGATCTGAAGCATAACCAGAGTAACAGGACCAGACATTCCAATCTGCCTATTCAGACAGAGGTCACATTAGTGAATGCTGGACATATTTCAGCACCAAAGCATACATTGGTCTCACTGCTCAGTTGTGGTTATTTGGCTCAGACCTGATTTCCCTATCATGGACGTTCAGATTTGTGGGTAAATGACTCGAGTCTGTCTTTAGTGTAAATGAACCTGTGCCCTGAAATGACCCACATGTGCACGTCAAAGTCAATAGTGTCGCATGAATGAACTATGGGCCTCATGGACTTCAAACTGAATCCCAGACAGCTCCTTCTGCTCTGTGTGAGTGTGAAACTATGGACTCTACACCCAAATAGCGCTCTGTTCGTGGACCTGTACGCCCATATTAGTAGAAAAAGCCCGTCACGACTCGTGTAACGCAGTACATCAATAAGAGAGCCATTTGAGATTTAGCCAACTTAAGTCACAGCCTATTTAAAACATCATCATAAAGTTAATTTGTTCTAAACAGCTCTCAGCTGCTCATTATTAAAGCAAGATGGACAACAGTGCAGAGAAGAAAAAAAACAACATACAAATTCAGATCCTAGCATTAAAGTCACATGGCCCAAAATCAGATGCATATTTGATTTAGGATTTAGATCCAGTTTTACATGATACTACTTTATAGATTCATCATAAAATGCTATGTGTCTTTTGTGTGATTTATGATTTGTGTGTCCAATTAGTCCTGCATGTGTGGGTCACATTAAAGGCAGAAATGTAGCCAAAGCATCCCAGGATGAAGACTGACTGCTTTTTGCACCATATATCCAGAATTGCTGTAACTAAAGTCCATCATTAGGAAATAATGATTAGACTTGACTCAACCACATGTGAATTGTTTACATTGTGTGATCGACAACAAGAACTGAATCAGGGAGCAAATAATGAAAATTATCTACACCATTATGGACATGAACTGTTGCCATCACACCATCAGAGCAAAAGAGCTTTACTTATACAAATAAAGGGTCCATGGATTAAGAATTGGAAAGTTAGTTTTGTCTCTAACAACAGTGAGAGGCACACTGAGCTGGACAGACAGAGGAGAAGAGTAATTGCAAAACAATGGTTATAGTGTGTGTACTCATAAAGAGAGAGAAGTTACACCCCCACTCCTAGAAGTACCTAAAATATCATTGTTCAAATAACTATGAAAAATGTATTTGTCCAGTTATGGCATGTGATCCAGAGAGGCCCATGTTAGAGATCATATTTTTACCTGTTTTGTCCATGCCCAGGCCTACAAACACACAGATGCATTGTCCAGCTTAGTAACGGTCTTTATGAAGTCACTCATTACAAACATTAAAACACAAGAATAAACTGTTATTACTTTAATCTATCTGTACTTTCATTTCATTATCTGATTAGTCGTTATATGCAACACAACCCATTCTGAAAACTTCAGTGTGGGTATACACTCCCATTTACTGCACCACAGTGCTCTGAAGACTCTTTTGAACACCCCTGCATTTGCCCCTGAGTGCTATGTCCCTGACCTCCAACAGATGATGATTCATATGAACTGCTGGAAGCCTCCTACTCCCAACAGCGCCTCCTCCAGCCAGCCATGCTCCCCTCTCCTACACTCTCCTGTTGCTGCATTGGGACCTGTCGGTTTACTCTGAGTCTTAGCACAAGCAAATATTCTGCTGATGAGCAAGTTAGTCAGCATTTTGGCCAGAAATCCTCTACTTGGCAAGTTGTGATATGTTTTTTTGTAGGCATCCTACGTGCAAATGAGCAACTGTAACTTCTTCAGAAATATCTTCTTTTTTACAGTTGAGGCCAAAATTATTAGCCCCCCAGGAATTATGGAACATTTTTCTAAACGTCTTCAAACATTCACCAGTGCTATTTAGTAGCTTTGGTACATTTTGTAATATAAAATACATTTTTAGGCTTGCTTTATATCAAATATAGTAAAAAATGGGGTGGTTAAAAATATTAGCCCCATATGAATGTTTGCTTTCAAAGCACACAAACAGTAATTAACCAATCAGCTTTGAAACCACACCTGTGCAGTCAATTGGCTTCCTAACAACACCTGCAGTCAATCAGCATAAAAAGACTCCAAGGAACAGGGCACCTGAACACAGGAGAGGGACTGCTGTTACTCACCATGCCAAAGACAAAGGAAATCAGTCTGGAGCTCAAAGAAGACAGTAGAGGCTCATGATAAGGGGGAAGGCTACACTGCCATTTCCGAGCGATTCACAGTGTCTAGAACTGCTGTTCGTTGCATCATTGCAAAGTATAAGGAGACAAATTCTGTAAGAAACAAACCTGGCGGTGGCCGTAAGCACAAGATTTCAAGAACTCTGGAGAGGAAAATAGTTAGAGATGTCAGCAAGGAGCCCCGGATATCTGCCAAGATGATTGTTGCTGACCTGGCCTCTTCTGGAGTTGATGTTTCAAGGAACACAGTTCATTTTTCATCGTGGTGGGCTTCAGGGCCATCGTCCCAGAAGAACCCCTTTACTCAAAGAGCGGCCCATCACAGCCTGACTGAGGTTTCCCTGTGAACATTTGAAAGATAAAGGTTGAGGTACATGGATGTTGCTTATGTTTGGCGAAGAAAGGGAGAGGACTTCAACCCTAGGAACACAGTTCCCACAGTTAAACATGGTGGTGGAAGCATCATGCTGTGGGGCTGTTTTGCAGCCTCAGGCACAGGGAGCCTTGTTCGGGTGCATGGCATCATGAAAAAAAGAAAATTACGTTGACATTTTGAGGGAGAATATGCAGAAATCTGCTCGTAGTCTAGGCGTAGGTCGTTGCTGGGTCTTCCAACAAGACAATGACCCAAAGCATACATTGGAATTAGTCCAACAGTTCCTCAAGGATACCAAAACCAAGATCCTGGAGTGGCCCACACAGAGCCCAGACCTCAATCCTATTGAGAATCTGTGGCGGGTGCTCAAAGTGAATGTCCATGCTTGGAAACCATGAAATCTGGACCAGCTAGAACAATTTGCAATTGAAGAATGGGCCAAAATCCCTCAGGAGACCAGTGCCAACTTAGTAAAGAACAACTCTAAGATATTGTTGTCAGTTGTGGCTCAGAAAGGGTACACTATTGACTATTAATGGCCAGAGGGCTAATTTGGATGCCTCATTTTTGCCCTTTCTTGTTTCAACTCGGTGTATCAATAAAATATCCTAAATAAACTTAGTGGACATCGTTTTTTATAGCATATTTGTTTCCAAAATTAAAAAGCACTTGTTGTTAATGGTCATTTTCATGGAGAAATCAGGAGTGTTGTCTAATTTCATGAGGGGGGCTAATAATTTTGGCCTCAACTGTATATCAAAAGAGATGAAAGCTCATGAAAACACTCGAGCAGCAAACAAACCTTAAATTTTCACTCAATAGATGGAGGTGGGTCAGTTCACAGGTGGTGCTGGGGCCTGTCCCAGCATTCATAGAGTGAAAGGCAGCGACTGGACAGACACACCTGACACCTGACATGCATGTGTTTGGACTGTGGAAGAAAAAATAAAGATACAAGGTTCATTCTTCTGGTGATGCTTTAAATATTTTCTAAAATAAAAAGGAATTTCTTGAAAGAATGCAACATTGTAACTAACAAATAACCAATCCATACTGGTGTAAAATCTTTAGTGTCATCTGCAAGCTGGAGACCTGTCTCTAACTCAGCTGGAGTTGAGTGGATTAGCATGCATTGTAATTAAATGTTGACCTATATTTCTCTTTTTGCTGTGTGATTTATGCATGACTCTTAATAATGAACGAATATATGTATATACAGTACTGTGCAAAGGTTTTAGGCAGGTGTGGAAAAAATGCTGTAAACAAAGAATGCTTTCAGAAATGGAAGTGTTCATCATTTATTTTCATCAATCAACAAAATGCCGTGAATGAACAAAAGAGAATCTAAATCAAATCAATATTTGGTGTGACCACCCTTTGCCTTCAAAACAGCATCAGTTCTTCTAGGTACACTTGCACACAGTTTTTGAAGGAAGTCGGCTGGTAGGTTGTTCCAAACATCTTGGAGAACTACCCACAGATCTTCTGTGGATGTAGCTTCCTCACATCCTTCTGTCTCTTCATGTAATCCAGACACACTGGATGATGTTGAGATCAGGGCTCTGTGGGGGCCAGAAGAACTGATGCTGGTTTGAAGGCAAAAGGTAGTAACACCAGATATTGATCTGCTTTAGATTTTTCTTTTGCTCACTTTACATTTTGTAAATTGATAAAAAATAAACAATCATTATTTATATTTCTGAAAGCGTTCTTTGTTTACAGCATTTTTTCCACACCTGCCTAAAAATTAGCACAGCACTGTATATATTTATTTATTAACTATTGGACACTGGGAACACGCCACAAGGTTTTTTTGAAGATGCCCTGTCTCAGGCCTCTAGCCTTGGTGCTTGTCAAAGTCGCTAAACCCATTTGTCCTGCTTCCAATTTATCAACTTCAAGAACAGGCTCTTCACTTCCTGCCAAATATATCCCATCTCTTCAAAGCTGTCAGTGAAACATGATATCCAATGTTATTCACTTCACCTGTCAGTTGCTTTTGTGGCTGATTTGTGAATGTATTTTATTGCATTTTCCTAAACAGCTTGAACAAATCATCCACTCCAAGGTTTTGTCACGATTCATTGTGTTTAAGCCACAGTCATGTACAAAAACAAGCACCAGCTCAAGTTTGCTAAAGACCACCTACATGTTTGACACACCTACTATGTAATAAAAAATTAATGGAAAAATTAAAAATCCACATACCAGCATCAAAAGCTAATTTCAGCTTTAAGGCATGGAATTGAGCAGCGTTTCCCAACATTAGACCGAACGACTGGTGCCTTAATAACATTGATTGCTTCTGTAACATTACTGGACAGGAAATCATTCAACATAAGTGTGTATGTCAAATTATGTAAACGCAATGTGGTCTGAATTCACCCTTGAGAAAATGTATCTTTATTTGAGATCCTAATACTGGATAAACAAACAAATTTCCATTTAACCAAAAAGAACCTTGACAGCTGAGAAGACTCAAATATCCTAATACAACATGTTGGCCTCTCTGAGCAGCCTCTTTCTCTCTCTGCATTAACAGATTCCACAGAGCAATTGTCAGGGTGTCTGTCATTGATCTAAAACTCAAAAGGGTGGGGGGGAAACACAACGGAAAACCTTTCCCTAAGAAACTGAACAATGGAGCGGCTGAAATAGAAAAACAAAATTCCATGTTTTAGATTCAGATTTCATTCCACTGAAGCATGCAGTTTAAGCAAGACATTACAAAAATGTACATGAACTGAAAGCGTTTGCATAGAAGAACTGAAATACCGCCTAACTGCTCTGAGGAATTTATCAGCAGCTACGGTAAGATTTGGAGTTTACTGCTTTTGAACTAATAAAGTTTCACTTGTTACTTATTCTGACACTGATGCAGCATTTACTAGTGTTGTACAGACCAGCTTTGAGATGTGAAACACATCCAAAAAATATAGTATATTTAGTGTTTAGTGTATATATAGTATGAATTCAGGCAGGTCTCAAATTGGATTTTTAAAAATGTAAGATCCTCATACAAAAAATAGCTTTATGCATCATTTCTTATCTAATTTAGTAATTAGTCATTTAGTTCTTGGTTAGGCATCCCCTCACAACATGACAAACCTGGAGATGACTAGATTTTTGGGAGTTCCTGTGCATTTTAGCATACTCTTTCACAAAGTTTGTCCAAGTGAAACACAACATTGTCTCTCCCACATGTCACATGACATCTATAGGGTGATTTTGTGTGAATGGTTTATGAGACATAACAGGCACTGGGACACTCCCCACAAAATCACCAGACGCCAATTTCAATTTTCAGTGTGGATAAGCAGGCGAAATGCAGGAAGTGGTCGGAAGGATCTGTAGCTGAAATGTGCCCCCTGTTAGTGGAAGAGTGGGATCAAATGAAAAGGAGCTCTCAAGAGACTCGTGTAATCCTTGCCTGACTGATGCTGCTATTAAGGCAAAGGGATGTGTGACCAAATATTAGAAAGACAGGGAAGATGCATGCTACTTATTTCTGAGCTTATTTTATAACATTATGCTATTTTTTAATAGCTTAGTAACATTTTATAAGTAAGAATTCAGTGAGTTATACATTATGTTGGTCTGTCCATTAATAGCAAACATTTTTACACTATAAATATTGCAGTCGCTTCCTTTGGGCCAAATCAAACATCCTCACGAGGCAAACTTTGGGCACTGTAGAAATTTTGCAAAAAATCTTTATTATTATGATATAGAGGAAAAAGAGATCACATTTTAGGAGTGGATCATAGAGAACATCATTTCAAAGGATATACATTCTTTTTCTTTGCAGTTTAAATATTTAAGTGTAAAAATTTAAGTGTTTCCTTTTAGAAGTTTTGTAATGCAGTTGGCTTGCCAAGCATATTCATCTCAGAAATGTGAATCCTGTTTGCTTTCAGATCATAATACTGGCAAGTTATGCTGTTTTATCATTTGTAGGAAAGTAGTTATTACAGTCCTTTCATTTCCAAATGGAACAAAAGAAAGGCATCATCTTGTTTTCCTGTGCCTATTCTGTCAACACGTCTAATAAAAAATCTCACTTATCTGTTAAAAAGAGCTCTAATGCATTTTTCCCTTCGAATATTAGACAGAACTGGTGCACGGGTTTTAGGTATTCTAATTTCAAGGTTTCTAGCTTTGAGGTGTTTGTGACTTAATTGCCACATGTATTAGAAACAAGCGCGGATACAATGCGATTTTGCGCTCACAGTCATGTGCGAGGAAATACATTGTAATCTCTGACGGACATTACGTAACGGTTTCATTCTTATGGAGGAAGGGTTTTAAATCTTCAAATGAATAATGTGCGCTGTGAAGAATATATCTGCTTCACTCATCTGACTCAGAGGCAACTTTGTGGTCCAGTTTGAGGTAATGGGCGCTAAACTGATCAGTCCATCTTTCAGCCCACGTATCTTTAAATGGACTTTCAGTGAAAAGGCCCTCGAACCAAGACGAGAATGAACAGGCTAAATGCTAGCCTGTCATTTTTTACAACAAAGGCTTTTGGCATGATAAATGTTCTTTCTGTACTAATAAGCTTGAATGGTCTCAGAAATAATGGGAGAGAAGTCTATGGTTTCATGGACTTCAGCTGGGCTATAATCCAGTGGATGAAATTCATAATCTTTTGACAAATGGAGAGGAGAGGGGAAATTTTTTTAAGTAATACCTTAATTATATCTCTCCGCACATGCTGAATTTTCACTCGGCTGTAATGTTTTAATAGGAAGTAAAGGAGCGCACCGAAAACAAAGGATGACCAAGTAATAAGATTATCCATTAGTTACAAAAGTGGGCAGAGCATCTTGCAATATGAAGGCGATTACAAATTGAATTTTAGGACGTTCTAATCCTCAAATCCATTTGAGATAAAGGCCTGCTTTTATATATCAAACAGTTCTAAAATGAGGAAAAATTATGGAGAAAACTGCAGCCTACTTACAAGCTTTTTTGTGAATAATGCGAGGCCCCGGGTAGACAACGATTTTCCAAGCATATTAGGGGTTTGGAGTTTAGATCCTGCCTTCATTATATGATTGATATATAAGAATAGATGACATAAATGTAGGAGGGGAAAAGGCTTGCGATGGAGCTCTGGCCAGCTTTTACTGACCTAGAAAAACAGATGCCCTTTTTAATGAGTTTTAGTGTTTAAAAACAATTCAAAAATTCAAGAAGGTCCCTCCAAAGAGTGCAGATTTGACATTTTCCTTGTTTTTAACATCATCCACTTTTCATGGGTGATCTTGCTCATATTCATTTAAGACTAGTATATAATTAATAAAGCCATCTTGTGATTGTTGAGCATATTTTGTGACATCACAACTCCAAAAAAGCTGTTTCAGCAGTTTAGTCTATGAACTAATTTTATCTAGCACATCAAACTTTGGAAAATATTCCTTAATACGGGTTCTTTAAAAGCAACAGTAAATCACACAAGCATATACCATCAAAGTAGCACAGCACATTAGCTAACACTTGCAGCTGCCATCGGTGACATTTCATTTGAAATGGCTTTATCTAGTGCACTAGAGTCCATTAGTTCCTTAATAGCTAGCTACTGCAGAAGCAGTCGGACACTGATCTCGTGTTTGTATATCATGGCTGAGCGAGGGAGATAAGTCTAGTGTTAGAGTGTGAGAGGTAAGCTCCCCCGTATCTGACCTCACTCACTTTGTGACGGGGTCAAACATTTCTCATTAGAGGTGAACATACGTTCCAGAGTATCAAAATCATACATCAGAAAGGTCACCGGCTGCATAATGAACTGTAAAATGTCAATTCTATTACTCCGCATTTAAATATTGTACTTTTTTGCCAGGGGGGATGTAAGTGATATTTACTCCTTTCCTCAAAGGCCTAAAGCAAAGATTGCTCTTCATTTGGCCTTAAGAGCGAAACCAGGAACTTGTGTAAATAAAAGAGCAATATATCTACATTTTCACAATCACAGCACTTTCATAAGGCCAGCGTTGTTAAATCCCTCATCTATACATAAAACGTAAATATTAAAATACCATATTTAGCTTAAGCTGAAGTGACAACATGAGTATTTTCTACAGAAAATGAAAACAGAAAATATAGATAGGGAAAAAAAAAAAACTAATTGTCAGTGTAATAATTTATATTTGCCCATGCAAAGAAGAGCACATATCTCTCTTCCCAGAAGGAATGTCTACATGAACAGGGGTTTGGGTGGAGGAGGAGGAGGAGGAGGAGAAGGAGGGGGGCAATGGAAGCCACAGCATTATATCAAAAGGGCATCCAAAGGAGAATGTTAATAATGATCCCTCTAAAACAATTTCCATTAATTTTCGGCCGCGTCACCGGGGAGTAATATCTACATGCCCGAGGCAGGTTTAAATTGCCCAGACAGCCTGTGAAAAGCACGCTGCCTCCCTAGTGTCCACCAGCAGCAGAGCAGGAGTGAGGCCTCTGGAGAACGCACACCATCCGAGCCTATTACCACCAAGCAATGACACTGAGGAGACGGCATGGCTGAGACTCCAGCTGAAGATCCCTATTGTTTGTCAATGAGGAATGGAAGCCAATTAAGGTAAAAAAAAAAAAAAAAAAAAATCAAGTGCAGAGCAGATGCATGGGGACAAAGAGGAGGCTGTATTATGAGTCTCAGCAAGTGCCCTACATTTAGCATATGATAAGTGCTTTTAAATTAGCAGGAGATCATAACACCATATACCACTTACACAGATGAATAAAATCGGTAGAAAAAAATGTATCCTATTGTATTTATTTTAATACCCGATATAAAATGGGGAATGGAAGGAAGAATACCTTTCCCTTCAATACTTTAGTCTTGGCAGAACTATAGATAGACAGCATTTCCTTCAAAGCAGCCAGAAACTCTGTACAAATACAATGTCAAAGATATGACCGATAGGCTATAGGCATTTAAAATTCTGATGCACTGCCAAAGAGCATCTCCCAAAGACAACAGGGTCACCTACTTAGTCAGAGTGAATGCTGGTCCAGCGACAGGGGCTTTGTTGAGAGGGGTAGGACACGGGCCAGCAAATGTCATCAATCAGCAGGGGGATCTTCATAGACCGTCCACTGGTGACAAGTCATCCTCTGCCACGTTGGCACCCGTTCTTTAAAGCCAGGTCATGCAGAATGGCCGGTCAGAGTGGGCACATCTCCTGGGCATCAGCACACCTGCTGGCCTGTCTGCAGTCCACAAGCACATACTCCTGGCATGTTTGTCTTGGGGGTTCAACAAAAATGGCAGCACAGATCAAAATGTCCCATCCTACTGCTAATGATCTGATACACATGAACTGATATAGCTAACAGTATAAACTGTATAGAACTCTTTATATGTCTGCACACCAAAGTCGTTTAAAAACCTTTCAGGGACCAGAAGAAATATTTTTCAAATTTCCACTGTATTCAATCAGATTGTGTTTCAAGGAGGCAGCAGCAATTAAAGATTGCTGTAATGTTAGGGCACATGTAGTCCCTGTGCTTTGTCTGTTCCTTGTTGTTTTATGCGTATCGTGTGTTTTTTATCATGTGCTTTCATTTCGGTTGTCACTTCTAAGCCCTGTTTCTTGACAAGTGTGCACACCTGTGTATGGTGTTTTATCCCTCCTTTCCCAGGTGTTTCTAGTCTCATCTCATGTTTAAGTACCTTTGTATCTCAAGGTGTCTTCATCCGATCTATGTCACTTCATGTCAGTTTTCATCTTTTTTTTTTGCATGCATGCAATAAAGTCTGTTTTCAGCCTGCAAGTAATAATAATGATAATAATACTGATGGTGAAAAAGGATCAGTATATGTCAACAGCTCATGCAGTCATTTCCACAAATTCTTAAATGTGTTGTTCTGACATCTTTCTAACACAGCAAGCACAAACTCAAACTTGCAGGAGTTTACAGAAGCTCTTCTGTGAAATTCGGACCTAATGGGCTAGCCTTCCTACCTCATGTACATCAGTGACTGTTGGGCTCCCATGACCCTCCAGTCCTTCCTAAGACCATTTTTAGCAGGAACTAATCAGTGCATACCATGAATTCCTCACAATACTTGCATTTTGGAGATCTGGCCCAGTAGCCATCACAATTTTCTCCCAAAAAAAAAAAGACTTCAACAACACTTGGCAATCTGCATAGATATCAAGGGATAGTTCAGCCAAAAAAACTTGACATGTTTTAGGTCTGAAGTTTGCTTATTTAAATTTTGTATCTGAGCAAAGAGGCTATAGCAGCTAAAAGATAATGTAAACCTAGAGCTTGAGGTTAGTTTTGTGCAATTGGACAATTAAACATGCCTCGAATTGTCAGTCTAAAATGATGAATATGATTTCAGTTATGTTTGACATAATGTTATCTATATGCAAAGAAATAAATGGGCTGTCTAGCAAAATCAAAAGTGCCAAGAACAAAAATTCTGCATTTCTCTGTTTACTAATAAAAGTATGTCACAAGGCATTAAAATGTCAAACAAGCAAGTCTGTTTCAAATGATATATCATATTAGTTGACATGGTATGTGACAAGTGCCTGACAATTTAGGCATTTGGTTTATGCAGTTTTAATTGATGGATAGATGCTTTAAGATGTATTTTTTAAAAAGTATCGTTTTTTATTGGTGTTTTTAGACATCATTGCAGGACATTGTTATGAATGTTTGATAGAAATTGTTCTAGCTTTCAGGATTCCCAGTGACCCAGTGTTTTGTTTTAAAATCTGACCCCATCTTTTCAGTTTCCAGGGAGATGGAACCCGGTGGGGGTGATGTGTAGCTCTTTTGCCTCTGAGCTGGGGGGGGCAGTGGGAGGCTTTATACAGAGACCTGGGTCCAGGCTGTCTGTGGAGAGGACAGTCATGTCTTTATGGCTGTCCAGGGAGCAGGCTGTCCGTGGCAGGAGGTAATGAAGCAGAACAGCGCTGGAGTGGAGGAGGGCCCAAGGACAACAGTATGCTCTGTGCACACTGCAAACTCTGCCTTAGCTCTGCCTCTTTCACACCATCTCTCTTTCAATGTCCATCCCTCCAGCCAAATTGCTCTCCTTGTCTCCTGGCATCATCCATGCGCTCCTTCTCTTTCTCTCTCTGCCTCAAACATACACCCACACAGAAACATCAGCACAAAGTCCCGAATGTGACTCGCCCTTTGTCATTTGGACAGCCTCTGTCCTTTAGCCTAACGCAGAACAATATGTCTCACGCCTCACCCTGCATGCGGGCTGTGAGATGATATGTCATGCAAACGGAGGCGTGCATTTGTAAGTAAGTGCATAAGGGTGCGATTTCTCACAAAACTCCAGAAGAGTCAGAGCCAAGAAAGACAAAAGCGCAGTGGGTAGGTCTAAAAAAGGGCCATGCGAATGAGCAGCAGAGGCTTAACAGGGCTGGGCCCCTGGCAACCGGAGCATCAGGGCAAGCCGCAGAGCCTGAGAGGATTACCCCGCAATGAATTTAGAGTATTGCCCCGGCAAGCATCCCCTCTCCGGAAGGGGATTTGACTCAGGATGTCGACACAGCGGACGCATCCATACACACCCGATGAGAGTGAGTATGGAAAGGCATTCAAGCAATTTTGCAAATGAAAGACTGTGCCCTCTGAATAAGGTTGAAGATATGACAACAGAATGAGGAGCAGCAGGATGCGCCATGAGAGAGAGAGTGAGTGAGTGAGAGAGAGAGAGAGAGAGAGGATGAAAATCTAAGAGACACAGTGAAAGAGGAAAAACAGGAAAAGAGAAAAGAGAAAATATGTGCAAGCAGCACCAGCAGAGCCATGTCCTATTTACCTCAGTGTGGCTCTGCCTCACATCTGATTACATCCTGCCCAGAGAGACAATAAAATCTCTCTGTCAAAGTTATTTAACAGGAATTTGACACTGAGCCATTCCTCGTCCTTGTCATGGCTAACCTCAGGCAACTGCAGAGCAGGACAAATGCCTGCTGATGGTTTCAAAATTTATTATCAATAAAAGTGTCTTGAAAAATTCAAGGTGCATTGCAATGAACATTGACTGGGGACTGCCCAGTGTCATCTACTTAAATGTTATGGAAACTAAATTGGCTTAAGCCATATGATCACCTGTTACATATTATTATTCAAGCCATATTCTGATGACAGAGCCCTTGCAATAATCTGCAGACATACGGAGCAATAAATCTTCCACAATGGCATTCAGTTAAATCATTTACCTTGTTGCTTTCATTTCAATGGACAATTAAGGATGCACTCATGGAATTAAATGCTACACAATGAGAATCTCTGGCTTTACAGTAATACGTTTACAGTAATGTTTAATTTGCACAGGTGTTTACTTTCCGGCAACAAATGAATCAAAAAGGCCTATGAAACAGACAAAATGTGGAAAAGGATTGTTATCCACACATGACTGTGCACAGAGAGTCACCTCTATAGAAACAAATGGAGCCATGGCAGCCATAAGTCAGAGAGGTGGTGGTGCTTTCTGCAATGCTGCGGCCCCCTCTGACAGCAATGTGGCCTGAATCCTCCAGTCATGGATGCCTGATGTGATGAATAGCTGCCCCTGCAAGGGAGAGTGGGACCTGGGCAGCTTTGGCCAATCGATACGCACCAGAGGAAACACCTCGCATTTTAAACAGTGCCTGTCTTGTGTCTCCAGGCCGCAATGCTCCCAAATGTGGAAAGAAAGAGGGTACGGAGAAGGCAATGCATGTGGTGCGTAAGCACTAGAAGAGCTAGGGGACCTCATGTCAGCAAAATCAAGGTCGACAAGCCTCAGCGAGAAGCCAAAAGGCAGAGCAGGGGGCTTTCAGAAACCCACCGTTTCACTGTTTGAGCATCAGAACCTCCACTTGAACAAGTCGTGTCAGTACCACACACTAAGGCGAGAAGCAATGCCCCGTATAATGAGGACTGTAATGGAGATATTGAATGAGCGGCCTAGATTGTGTCCTGTGGGCACGGGACCTTCATTAGGAGTCAGAGTGAAGGCTTCAATCTGAGCCGAGCTGAACTATAAGGCGAAAGGGGCCGCACGGTCCAGCCGAATCAATACAGCTGAACTGATTTGCCTCATTGGGCTGGTGATTCACGAAAATCGCTGAGCTTCCACAGGCCATAAATAAAACATGAAAACTAAACAAATTCTTAAAGCAAATGAGAGGAGCACTGATTTCTTTTTTTTTCTCACCTTAAATCTGCATTTCCTCCTCTCAGAGCAAAAAGAGAATTGTTGGCGTGTGCAATTTGAGAAGCTATGCTGAAATGTAATTCAGCTTTGTTGTGAATTAATGAATTAATCAGAGGTTTGAGGGCGAGTAAGAAATAACCCAAATAGCAAGCTAGGACAGGCTAATGGCTGGAAAAGCAATCGCGCTGTCTTATCCATCCCTGTTAGTGCTACACAGGCTTTTCACTAAGGTGGACAGCTTGCAGATTTGATTAGATTCCTCTCTCAGAGGCTCATTTTGCTCCTGATCTTACAAATTTAAACCTCCATCCACCAGATCTATTCAACAGAGGAGTCCAGGAGAGATGGACAATAGAGGGGAAGCAGGACAGTCATTCTCTCTACCATTCTGCTGAAGACAAGAGAATAAAGCAAACCTGATGCTAATGGGAGTCTGCAGCGCTGCATGAAATCTTTGATCAGGTTATTCCTAACACACTAAATAAAGAGGTTCCTTAATAGTTCTAGGCTTGAATGTACGGGTCTGGATTTATGGGAAAACCTTTATTTGGTTTACAGCAAAAAGGTATAACTACTATGAATTTTCTATGAAAATAAGTACAGATCATCCTCAGGATACGACATTAAATCAAAAATATTTTGATATTAAATCTAAAATAACAAGTATTTTCAAAATGATAGCCTTACAGCCATCATACATTATAAATTCATCATCTGTGTTCAGATGATGCCATATTTAAAAATGCTATGTACATAAATAATTAAGTAATTGGGTATTGATTTTGTGACATCAAACATGTCATCTGAACCTTGCGAGCAGGGTTTCTTTAACCTTTCAAAAGAGTCTCTTCCACAAAATATTGCTTTCATTCAGAAGTTCTCAAATGGGCCCTTAGAGACCCCCAGACTGACCACATTTTTGCTCAGTTCTCAATGATTAGAGACAGAGCTTGTGAGTTGCATTGGTTTAAAGAACTATCCGTTGAAAGGTTCTTAAGGAAATCAAAATGAGCTCCGCAAAGGTCTAAATAACCCCCTTTCAGCACCTTTATTTTTAAATACTTAAGATAGTATAATACTTTTTATGTGCCAAAGTCAACATAGGCCTCAATTTCTGAACAAACCCACTGGAGCTTCTTTACCAAATGATCCCAGTTCTGAAGAAAAAATGGACTGTCTTCTTTTTGGCACCCCATTTATTTTAGGGAGCAGGGTCTTGGCGGAGATTCAGGCGAGAAACGAGTGTGAGGAAAGTGACACCAATTGTATTCTTCTAATTAAACCCTGCCTGACCTTGGTGTTGGGAAACCATTAGTTTCCGGTTATAATCATCACACTACAGCAATTACATCCTATTTGGTCACATTTGCATTTGTGAGATTGCCCTGAACAATCAGGAAAGAGTGTAGAAGAGTGGAAGAACAAAAAGGGTCAAGACTGCTGTATAAAACTGAACCATGATGTTTGAAACAAGCAGCTTAGGAGCACAGGAGCAGCAGAGGAAAGGAAACATGAGTCAGTATTGGTAGCATCGTTGCCAAATGACCAGTAATATATATAATATATAATATATATATAAGCACTATAATAAATAAAATAATAATTATTTTTATTCTTTGTATTATTGTTTTTATAGCTCACACAGATATATTGACTCTATACACACACACACACACACACACACACACATATATATATATATATATATATATATATATATATATATATATATATATAATTACTATGTTTTCTGCACAACTTTATTTGAGGCACTATGATTCTGAGTGAATGTGCACACATTCACATAATCAAGAAAACATTTATTGATATTTCAGCAGAGTATCAAATAAAAGTTCACTAAAGTGTGGAACCCATTACTTTTCATACGCTGTCTTGCTAGAGATGGTAGTTCGAGGCTTTGTTAGATCATGCACATTCAAAAATGAATGACAACATCTTAAAAATGGCTATTAAAACAGCAGGAATAGAATAAAAGGTAAAGTAACGTCGATACTATTGAGCTAATATAATATGAATGGATTCTATACAGATATCAGACCTTTCCTGCTCTCACGTCCACACACTTATAAATGAATGAACAGTGTCCTCCCTAAATACTGGCCTCCTAAATAAAGAAACAAAAAAGACATTTTTGCCTATCTCAACCAAGGGTGCCAATAATTCTGAAGGGCATTGTAAAACCTTTTGAGTGGGAAATGGAATAATTAAGCTGCTTCCACTCTTTCAGATATGACTTTTGTCCACCTTTTTATCTCTAATACAAAGCCAAATGTAAAAAGGTGAAGCTAATTGGAAGGAGTTCAGGATTTTACATTCTCAATGATATGCGAGGGAAAAAAGCAGTAGTCCAGCATCTCGGTAAACACGGACGAAATTATGCAGCATGCTCTCAAAAATGCACATGATACAAGCATAATATCTCAGGCTTGAGACCACCTGTGTGCCTCCCGGCTTCCTCCACTGTCTGATGTTTGCTCTGAGCTGTGGGCTTCGGGGAACTTTTCAGCCAAAAACAGCAGCCCACCAGGACTTGAGAATCATTAGAGATAATGACTGCATATTATGTAGGCGATAAAACTTGAAGCTCAGCAGTTCTGTGTAGGCTTTCCAAAATACAGTAACAGGATCCTACCACAGAGCCCCCATCGCTAATCTGAGCTCGCTCTCTCTCTCTCTTTCTCTCTCTTTCTCTCTCACTCTCTCTCTCTCGCTCCTCTCCTCTCGTGTGCCAGTGGAGCCGCCACTACGGTTAATGAGGGGTGCTCCATCATGCCTAAGCAGGTGATAATGTGTGTCATTTAAGAGGCCTCCGAGTTTGCACACACTGGGGTTTTGCAGTCCCCCAACAGAAAGGTCCTTGCAGATGTAGACTCTGGCTCTATAAATTAAAAAGAAGAAAAGAGTTATACCCGTGGTGTTGTTGAGAGCGAGGATAATGTAAAACTCGTACTTTGCTAAAAACCTTCAATTTGCAAGTGTAATGTAAGCAACAATAAAAGACAACTGTTCTTGTTTCACACTTAATTTGAGGCCAGCACCCTTTAGTCAGATCATTAGGGAAAGCACTTGATAAATGGAATTCACTTCCCAACTTTGGAGACTTGCTGTAGTTAAATACAATCTCTAAAAAGTAAATATGAACTAAAAAAAGCAACAAAAAAGTCCTTTCAGTAAAAGAAGGTCAAAAAAGAGCTTTAAAAATATTTAAAAAAAAAACATTTCCCTGGTTTGACCTCTAGATGGCTTAAGACTGAAGAATTAATCCAAAAGAGGAAGGCTGACCCTGTTAAAATCACCTCTCTGCTCTTTTAAATGTAGGTGTCTCAGTGCAGAGGAATGTGATGAATGAACATTTCTGTGCGACTCACTCTGTTCTGCATATCCTTTCATCTATATACTGACCCCCACCCCCTTCAAACATCCACATAAGGAAACATGCATAATGGAGTAGAGTAGAATAAAGTGACTGCACTCATTTTAAACATCTAATTGAATTTAATTAAGTCCCCATATCCAACATATAGGTGGCAACGTATTTTAAAGAGAACCAATCCTACATTTGTCTCTGATTTTTTCCCTGAGGTCAAATTATGACATTTTTGGGGTTTTAAGCACCAAAAATAAAATGAATTATTTTCAGAATCAGCAATTCATTATTAATGATTCGTTTTAAATGACCATTTCCAACCTCTATGTTGATGCTGAAAGGCAGAGAAACAACCATGGACAGATCAGCAGTCCATCACTCAGCACACACACAGTGCCAAACACTCCGCATCCATACCATCCTTTTTGATTGGCTTTCCTGATTCGTGCCTTGTTCACTAAAATCAAAAAGCAGTCTGAGTTGAAAAGCTCCATTTTTGTCATGTGTAACATGCACTTCCATGTAGGTTAGCAGTAAGATCATAATATGCTTTAAGACCAATACAACATATCATGCACATATAGCTTTGTTCTTTTTTAAGTCATAAAAGACTTTTTTTTGCTTTACCATACCAGAAAGCATTGGTTTCTGGTCCACATTTAGGCATTTATGAAATTTACTCAATTAAAATACAGTTTTGCATTTCACTTTTTACGACTTATCAGTGATGAGCTAAAAATAATATAGGAATAGAGTAGACTGAAGAAGAGATCTGGCTCTCATCCAACATGCTATTATCAAGGCGCATCTCCAGAGAACCGCTGAGGAATGGATGTGAAACCTCTCTTACAGACCGTCAGATTTTCACTCTCACTCTCCACTCAAAGGAGAGACAAAACGGACCACTTGACCTTAATCTGCCCAAGTGTGAGCTACTGAGAAATGACATGCAACCTCAAAGGTAAAGGACAATGGGTTTTTTTCCCCTCTTTCTGAAAGCCAATTTACAGACCTTAGGGAATTTCTCAACTCAGAACTGTACTTCTATGCTACACTTGGGCCTTTTCTCCTCAGCTGGAATGAGGAATGGAAAGTGGCCTTCAGTATTGTAGTCCTCCATCACTCTACAACTAGCTTCAGTCTGCTGCAGAATATCCTCCTGTATGATTTGAATGCAGGTTTGATACACAGGTAGATAACCCAGTGGTATATCAGAAAAGCTATACTTCAGAGTAGGATAATATAGGCCATGCTTTACATGCACTGTAGGTTACCATTCATAATGCATTCATTTTCATTAAATCAGACACTGTAGGTCTTCAGCAACAAGTTGTGGCATCACAGAAACTGACTGGTTACAAATGTTTGTGTTTCAGTATTTGAAGATAAATAGTTAGCACTACTGCTCGATAGTTTGTGATCATTTAATTGATAGTTCAGTATGAACCAAACCCAGCCGTGTTTCTTGTTATACAATAGTCAAGAGGACTTGCATATTTTAACATTAAAACTGAAGAAATTTACCGCAAGTCAGAGTCAGCTCAGAGACACTGAACATAAATAAGTGATTTTGTATTAAGTTATTTGTTAACAATAAATATTCAGAGAGTGTCCCTAAAAGCATGATTTTTTTTTATCTTCAGATCTTTAAACTTTAATGATGCGATCTTCTCTGAAAACAATGGTGCTTAGCTTTAATTGATTCCTCGGGCTAAAATAATTATAGCTAGTGCATTTCAGAGAAGCTAGCGCAATTTGGCCTGGGGTGAGGATCGCTTAGCTGGCCGATCCACACCAGTCACCCAGCAGCTCTACAAAACCAGCTCTTGCAAATTAACACCAGCAAGAGAGAATTGCATGGTGGAAGTACATGCTAGCTGCAGCTTTGGGACTCTTAAAAGAGAAATGTCACATACGACACCACTGTTAACACTGCTGTTAATACTGTTAATACTTGTTTGTTTTTTATCCATGTATGATTACAAAATTTGGTTGTCCATGGAATTCATAAAACATGATAACGAGGTGTATCGTACACGATAGCAAGAAATTCTTTAAAAAAACAAAGGTTTTAAATGATTCCTTTCTTGGAAAAACAGTTTTTGGGGAAAGTTTTAATGAATGCATTAACATTTAAAAGTTTGTCAAAATGTTAAAAGATCCTTCCATCTTATTTACAAACTTTTATGACTGAAAGTTTTTTGGGATGCCATAAGTGGTTTGTCTGTGGCAGTACTCCAGAGCCAACCTTAAGAATCAAAACTACACAAATAATGGGATAAAAATAATGCACCTATTTAGAGATGTAAATAATCACACACTCACACAGACACACACACACACACACACCAAAGCACACACACACACATCTGAACACACAAAGAAAGAGACACAGGTAGAAATCTGGAGGCTTTCAAGTGGGCTGGCATTATGTTCTGTCAGCTCACATGGCGCTGAGGTTAACACTAATGGAGGCTCAGCAAGGCCACTCTATCTTGCTTTTGTTTCTGAGCCGTCTAGACTCCAGGCACTCAAGCCAGCCGGTACATGGCTGCCACTTTTTCCCTGCCACTCGGTGCAATTGCCTCCATTTAGCCTGTCAGCCTGCCCGGGCGAGTGGTGTTTCTCATTTGGTTAAGACGGAGTGTTCTTTTGCTTCTGCTAGATAAAGGGAAGCCATTCACAGGTGGGGTTGTGTGAGGCTTTAGAAACATTCTGTGTTTCTCTGTGATACAGCAGCAGCCTCACCAGGGCCTCCTCTTTATTCCACTATGGGCACCCAGTGCCAGCGCATTCAAACCAAGCCTGCTCCAGGGCACAGGGTACATGCCGGCTCTATACTTTCACCTAAGCTTATATTCATGTATTCAACCTGACATTGCCTGACACCACCAGAGCAACTGCAGCGAATACAGGATGTGTCTGTAAGGCTGAATGTACTACAGAACACCTAACACTTCACTGTTTCTTGTTTAACAGTAGAGCTAAGCAAAGTGCAAACTATGAACAGTAGGGACAACTGTAGAGAGTGCAATCATCACACTCACGTACACACAACACACAACCTCAAAAATAAAGTTGCCAGTGAAACCAAAAGGGCTCTCTGCAGCAAGGTCAAAGAAAAAGCACTCTTGCTTCCCCAAACAGTCTTTTATTGTATGGGTATTAAACGATGCATGAACCACTGAGTGAAATACCTTGGTAAAATTTACAGAACCTTCACATAATGCAAAGGTTAAATGTCAAATTAAATAGTATTCTCTGTATTTTTACAATAGAGAAACCACTTTTGGTTCCCCGAAGAACCTTTCAATCGACTTCTATAGAAGTATGTTTGTAAATGATATGTGTCTGGGAATGAAGATCCTTTTTTAACCATTTTTAAGCCTAAAGAACCTTTTAGTAAGAAACATTTAGTAACCTTTATTCCTATGAGTAGGCACTACAAACCTTTTCACAGTTTAAAGTTCTCATAATAAGTGAGGGTTTCTTCTAGAACCTTAGATGCAATCTAGGAAATACAGAGGGAACTTTTGTGTGCTCTTACAGGTGAACGATGTTCTGTACATTCTGTGAAACAGAAGGATGAGTACAAAAACTCTCTGACATGTTGGCAGAACAGCATAGGCTTAAAAATAATCAGGATTCTTTTATAGCGTATTAAATACCGTTTTTCCTACACCCAAAGAGGCTGACATGGTAAAGTTTCTAGCCTCACTTTACAAAAGGTAAATTGCGAAGTAATTAAACAGCACAAACTTCAATGCCTCCGCTAATAACATTTCACAACTTTGAGAGAACATTGGACTCTAATTAGGAGGCTGTCACATGTGCGCTTTGAGCGAAATGTAGCGAGTGTGTAACGTGGGGACTGATGCTATCATTAGAGAGGACTGTCCCTTTGAGCTGGCAACTCTTTCAAGTCCCTCTCTCTTCCACTGCACGGCAGCCAACAGGTGTTTTTGGGAGATTGTTTAAACTTCATTAAAATCAAACGAACGTCTACACTCTCTAGTCACCCTAAAACCCACGGAACTAATGAACACCTCCAGACGGAACATGTGAGCAATGGACTGCTTTCATTTCCAGCCACACAGAGAAGAAGCAGGTGAGCATTAACAAGGGCTGATTGGATGTGCGTGCATCAGGAGGATCATATTGATCTGATTTACTGAAAGCCTGATCCGCAGGCCTGCATGGCTCAAGAGAGGAATACAGACAGCTTTGGTGTAAATACATCTCCATGACTACAGTAATAAATAAATCCTGTTACAAAGTTGGTCACAGTTTATTATACCACACTGTGGCATAACTTCTGGGACTGGGGCAAAAGCACTGGGGCCCAGAGGAAGATTCAACCATAACTGTAAACCCATGCAGACATGCAGAAAGATTACATTTATCAACATAGCACCAACGAGCTTCCATCAATACCACATACCAGCAATGGCAAATATTTACCTCCCTCTCATTCATTATGCATCTCAACCATAGTAAACCATGGAGCCTTCACAACTTGCAGCATCATATAATCACCACCATCATTCTGTGGAAATTGTTCCATCTTTGTAAGCAAGAACTGAGCTACAGTATCTGGGCTGATACTGTCAAGCTATGAAACCATGGCTGAAAGAAAATGGCAAAAATCCACAGTAGAACAATCTACTATATGCAGAAATCACACAACCAGGTGTATTTTTGGTTTAAAAGAACCTAACTTTGACTAGGAAACATTTGAAAAAAAAAAAATATATATATATATATATATAAAGCATCAAATAAAGCATCAAAAAAATAAAAAACCTCTTCTTTAAAATTAACAACAAAACAAAAAGCTCTTATTTAAACGTTTACTATTCACAGCTTTCTAGGAACATTAAACATATAGAAAAACAAACAAAAGAATGCAGAAACTGCTATAAACTGGTCGATGCTGCATGAAGATGCCCCCTCTGGCATAATGTATGAGCAACCAAAACAACTTAATCTAAGCCAAACATATGCTAAGAGGGATCGCTCCCAGCAGCACTGTGTTGGATCAGTGCACAAAATCACAAGGCATGGAGTGAGTGAATGGTGTAAAACCACAACATTTTCTTTCAGCACTTCCTACAATCTGCATGATATTCCCTTGATGTTTACAAAGCACCAGGCTTTTCACCATGAACTTACCAATGACCCACAAACGGAATTGCTTCTTCAAGAGCCTTTTAAGTGTCTGATCTGCAGTGTGCATGTCTGAATGGGTGGATCGAGAAAGTCACTTACAGAAGGTATGATGAAGATAAATATACATCACTGGGGCTTTGGGTGGACTCTGGAGACTGGTCTGAAGTCAGTTCTGCGTGGTTGGGTACATTTTGATTTAGCTGTAATTTCAGGAGTGGAAGGAAGTAGAATGTCAAGTGAGATTCAGAAGAATGATGCATGAATACTGCATGTTAAGGGTGAAATGATTTCAATACAGTATCAGAAAATTGGAAGATAAAAACAAGAATGGTCCACCATTAAAAGTGTATCTCTGTTATGATGTTTAGCATCAATCAAGTGCTTCTTAGTTCCAGTCTGAGCGTTTAGGTGCAGCTCATCTGAGTAAAGTCATTCAAATTAGTGGTTCTTTTTCTAGGGGCTTTAATAGGGCAGGAATTTTGCAAACTTCAAATATTCAGTGTTTCGAAATGAGTCCTCAAATACTTTCAATACTGCCATTTAAAACAACCCTCTTTTTATGTTTCATAATCCTTTTTGAAAATTTTATCTTCCGCTTTCTTCAAAGAAAAGAGTTCCACAAACTCACAGAGAAGGAGGCTGTGTTCAGCCTTTTATGGCTTAATGGACCATTTCCTACATTTTTCTTATATACTTCTTTCCTGAGCTTCACTTATAACGTTTGTGTGGCTTCATTCTCCAAAAAAGGCGCAATTCATTTCTACATTAGCACTTCCAACCTTTCTTTATGCTTTAAAAATAAACAGGCAGTGTTTGTTACTTTTCTTTAAGATTGCATTATGTAAATGGCTTTTGTTCTGACTGGATGCCCTGTATTGTGCCTCGCTCAAAGAGCAGCTTTTGCTCTGCAATCTCTATCATGGATGAGCAGAGCTAAACTGCTGTAGGCTGAATTAGCAGGTATATGTAAATGCACTGTTTTTTTGTGACATTGCCAAAATTCAGAATAGACAGATGTTGCATTTAAATTTGCATTCATGGACTGAGAAATAAATCAGTTCTACATTATAAAATATTTGTGCACTACCAAAAAAAACAAACAAACAATTGCGTTTCCATGATATTGACCCTTTAATATAATTCTTTGTTAAGTAATGGCCATCTTTCCCTGGTTTGCCTAAACGACTTCTGGCAGGGATTAAAGAGTTCACAAAAGACGCGCTTCCTTATATTTCATAAGGACCTGGGTACCAGTGTAATGAATACTCTATAGCAATGATTGTTCGGGGGTTTATTTGCTAGGGGAAGAGTATAGCAGGCTCTGGAATAGCTCTTGAAAGAATTTCTTTATTTATGAGTATCAAACTAATCTGTGTAGTGCATAATTAGAGCTCTGCAATTGAGCTTTAATACGTAAAAGAATTCAATCTTGTTCTTTTTGGACCAGAAATTATACCATTACATCTACTAGGATTGCAAAGTTTAAGTCTCAACAACATACCTGACAGTGTTTGCAGTCTCTCCTTTACGACACTTTGGATGCAAAGCTTCATATCAGGAAAGCGAGTTAGAACTTTATTGTAGTTGTCCACAGAGAGGCAGTACAGCCTGCAGGGGGTCATAGCCAACACATCTGCTGTGCGCTTCCTTTTACCAGTCAACAAGCAAACCTCTACAGATAAGAGCACAGTGAGTCACAGCAATGTGTTTCATACATAGGTCATTAAAGTCAGTCATGTTTTCCAAGCCAATCAAATAATGAGTGATATGACATGGTGCAGTTTAGAGCTATTATTCTCGCCAGTGCAGGCCACTCTTTTCCAAGAAGCTCCTGAATCCAGCTGTCATCGCAGAACTCATGATGGTCAGGACTAAGACTGATAAAAAACGAAGGGCGAAAAAGCAGGTTTGAAAACCTTAATAAATTTAGGTGCTTAATTATTTCTTAATATTGGCATTTCTAATTAAGCAGCATAATTGGAAAGCCAGTACCAGCAGCTACCATTACAGCGCTGAATGATTAATTCATACAGAAATTATTAATGAATGCAGCCTATTTTAATTGCTATGTAACCGTATTTATAATTGCTCGCACCTCCTCCCTGAAATGACGCGATTACAAATAGAAGTGTCATGTCAATGTTTTAGCTGCTCTCTACACATCCTTCCATCAAAAGAAAATCCATCTCATTGAAACCATGCTCAGTAAAAACAAATTAAGCTTGCATTTCATTTTCTATCTTAATTAATGCATCTGTTTTCAAGGTTATCATTTTCTGGGACTGACACAAACAAAATTCTGAAGAAAAAAAAATGCATTTAGCTTGGGAGAATGACAAATACAGAATGAGGTGTGTTTTATTAATAAAGCAGGTATGGAAAGAATCAAAGTTCTTGGTTAAGAAAAAAAAAAGCAGCAGCATTTTATGAATATAAATTAGGGCCTACAAATGTAAAGGCCGGTTTATCCTGCAAGGTGTGCCTTTCCAGGTGGGCCAAGGTGGCACTCCAGCTGGAATGTAATCACTGTTAAGTTTTACATTCTCAAAGCCTTTCATCTTTTTTGAAGAGCTAATGCATCTTTTGAAAGTTATGTGAGTTCAGAGAGGTCTGAAGGAGACTGCAATTAATGCTTTCAGAGATAGCAAAAAAAAAAAAACCTAGACTACCAGAGTGCACTTCAACCTCTGCTGCTGTTGAAGTAAACTAAGTGCAACTCAAGCTGAGGTGAAACTGACATCTTATACTATAGGACCAACTCCAGTAGGAGGGTTTATTTAATTTTTGGGTTAAAAAATAAAATGAAATTCTCATATATGGGCTAATACATTCAAATAAAAGTCCTTAAGTGGCGTGCTAAGGCAACCACAATACACATTAAAAGTCAGCCTATCTGTAGGAAATTATATCTGCAGTATGTCCACATTGCTGCCCTTTCTCATTGATGGTAAAACTGTAATATTAAAAGTGCATTACATGCTCTTAGTGATGTGATGTACTGACTTAAAGTCATTCTTAACGCCATGAATACCCATTGCATATGGTGTCATTTAAGCAAGCGCTTGAAACTTTTTTGGTAAATGTCGCATTTGAAGCACGTACACTGTGCCTTTTCTCCTGGCGCTGGTAAAAAATTAAAAGGAGGTGAAAACATGCAGCAGCTAGGAGAGAAAATGATGAGCTTTCAGACTGGCCTCTTTTGCATGCAAATCATATCTGAATTTCTCATTAGCATAAATGCATGAGCAACTCTAAATGCTTTTAATTTCCAATCTCAGCGAGCGGAGGAGTAATTTGTCACTGTCAGGGCGAAAATCTAAAAGGGGGAGAGAACTAAAGGCAGCCAAGGACTCCACACCAAATTGGAATCATAGGCAAATTTCTGATTTGTTAATTGACTGATGTGCAGTTCAAGCAAGCCTTGAAGGTGTAAATAATCACAGGAATGTTCAAATCGAAAACTGGTAGGTGGATATGCTTCTGCACATTATGACAATGTTACTTCAGGACATACTTTTTGCGCTGCTTTTTCAATTTTCAGGCGTCTCAAATCCCATATTTTAAGCACTCAAACGTACTTTGTAGTCCTTCAACAAGCAGTTGCATGTTATCAGTTTCTTCAGTGGAATTCCTTACTTAAGACTGAAGACTGCTGTGCAGTAAACCTTGACAATTTGAGAACTTTACATTAGACTCACCCTTCCATGGCTTTGTCTATAATAATTAACTGTGTGAATATAAACCTCCCTGGTCTGAAGCTTGATCACTGTCTGGCAGCTTTAAACATCAATTTGTCTCTTTATGTTTTTTGGATGTTCACTTACAGCATTTCTGTACTATTTGTATTTAACAAATACAGCTCTAATTCATTTCAAGATCCATTATCGGAGCTGCTTATCCTATCCAGGATTCAGAGGTTGCTAAACCGTATCCCAGTGCTCACAGACAGAGTAAAACCCTGGAAAGATCACCAATCCATCGCAGGGCATCTATACTTGCATGACTACATTTAAATAGCAAAAGTGACTACCCTTGTCATTGTGCAACGCAGCACAGCACAACACAACGAAATGTAACCTCTGCGTTTCACCCATACACACACATGCAGCAGGGGGCAGCTATTGAAAGCACCCATGGAGCAGTGACGGGGACGGTACCTTGCTCAAGGGTACCTCAGGGCAACCTAGTGGGGAGGGAATCGAACCCACAATCTTCCGGTTCGGGGCAACTCCCTAACCACTAGGCCACCGCTGCCCCTGTAGGATTGTAATGCATTAATTTAACAAAAAAACTGAAATGAAAACAGTTTAGATTCCATTTATGGACTACATTGGTTGTGGAGCAAACAATGCTACATACATAATCTATAATATATTATTGTCACTATGCAGTGAAAACTAAGTTTTAAGTGCCATTCCCAGCATAATTTTAACAAAACTAAAAATAGGCCTAGACTAAAAATACCTCCAAACAAATCTCCATCTGAGAGTGTTTTGCTAAAAGTTGGTGTCTGAACTTCCACAGTGCCTCTTTCAATGAAGTACATGCAGTCTCCGATAGTGTCCCTGCGGATGATGAGGTCTCCTTTCTCATACAGCTCAAACTCTAGCACCTCCAGTAGTGCCCATATAAAGAAGGGGTCCGCATCCTTGAAAGCGGGCATGTTCGAGATAATACTGGAACAGCTGTGGCTGATAACTTCCTATTGGGATTATAAAATCAACCCCAATGGATCAATAAAAAATATTCTCATGCTCTCATCATTGCATTTCAGTCGCCACGTCTTAATGCACACTTTAAATGCTTGTTTTAATAAATTAGCTCTGTACAGTAACCTAGTGCAGCTGAACACAAATAAGAAGTTACTGCATCTTAAACACATCCAATCAATAAATCAATTTCCATACCCGCCTGAGAGGCTCTGACAGTTCAGTAAGAATGGCTTTTTCATCAAACCATTTTCTGTGATATCTGATTTCTAGATAGTTCATGATTTTGTTCCTTAAAGAGCTGGGAAGCCGGCAATATCTCATATACTCCTTCATTTCATCACACTGCGGAAAAAAAATCATCCATCATAGCTGAAGTTACTATCTTACATATAAACACTATTGACAGTCCAAACATTCTACTGTGCATAGGGACAAATAGCAGAAATGCCACTTAAGTAGAAAAACACAATTGCTATCATTTGAGAGATCATATAAAATCCCTTCCTTTTTGAAGTCACTAAATAAAACAGAAATGCTGTGTTTCAAGCAATTACAAGCATAGAGCCTCTCTTGTTATGTGCCGCGCAAAAGGGTTAGAATTGCATTGGACTAATACTGTCCTCCAGTGGTTTACATCCATATTGCAGGCTCACAAAAACACTTGTTTTTTAAAAGCACATTTTTACCTGCTTTGAGCACCTGCTCACCAGTGATTCTGACTAATTGCGTATGGCCCTTCTTACCTTGCTATAATACATGATCTCACTCGACCTGGAGTTTGTGACTAGTGCAGTGATGCGGGCTAAAACCAGTGCATACATCACTGTTCCTACCATCATGCTAATGATGACAGCCCATATCTCGGAGATCTCTGTGGTATAAAGAAGTGACAAATGCAGAAGACCCGAATGCATGTGTCTTTATTTTGCAAGGTGAGCTGCTGAAAAGAACAAATCAATAGAACAATCCAATAATATAAATGAATGATTTATAAAGGATGTAGACTTGCCTCTTGGTATGACTTTAGATCCGTAGTTCAGGGACATGATATGACACAGTGATCGGAACATGGACTTTGTGTACTGATAACTCATAGGTTTGTCCTAGAAAAACAGAACCACATGCAGAGCCATTTACAAGTGGACCTTCACACAATCACTCACACACACACACACACACACACACACACACACATCTCTAACTATATCACATACACACATACCTACCTGTGAGTGCAGTTAGTGAAATTAATTAATGTTTTACAGTAATTCTCTGTGGCACAGAACACCTAAAGCAAATTTATTGGCACTTTTAATTACAAGTGTTAATTAAATTATTAATAAGTGTTACGTTTTAGCAATGTATTCTGCAGTTATCATCATGACAACTACAGCATGGTGTGACACTACTACTCACAACCGAAACCATTTTTAAAAGGAAAAGCACATATACCTTTTACAAATCTTTGGATTTTTTCACTACCCAATCAAATACAAGTATTAACTCAAACTGAAGCCAACAGGAGCCTGGTTTCTAGTCTTAGTGTATTTTCTGCGCTCTTGACAGCCATCTGGGATCTAAAATCATTTTGGGATAAGCTTATATACTGGTTGATATGGAATAAATTTACTGAACTGGTCTGTTATGTTGTACATGACCATGAAAAATATACACCACTTGTGCAAAATCAAGGTTTTCTTTCGTCACAGTGGAGCAATGCATTAACAATGTGTCTAAGATGGGCTGACAGGAAATGCAGAGTTTCATCCTGAGCACACACATTCAAGAATGTCTACAAATAGAAGGAATCCTGTGTGGAATCAAATAAAGCTCCTAATTTTCAAGGATTAAAAGCACTCATTCTGTGGCTGCTCACATAAATGCAAACATGGCAACCTTCTTAACCAGTTTGAGAGTCAAACACTGAAATTATAAAAATAAATAACTTAAAATACAAAAACAAAATAAAATATCATAAAATATATATAATTATCAATAAGCACATCCACAAAGCACCAAAGTTTACATAAGGTTTCAGTGATGAAAAAGGCTTATTGGCCTTATCTTTCCTAAAGTAGCCCTAGCTTCTGTTGGTGCTGCCCTTGGACAAGTTCCCAAAACCGTGAAACTGAACCTTTCAATTCCAAACCAGTGCTCATCGAAAAAAGTTCCAGTTTTCTGGTGCCAAAAGCTTTTCAAAACAGTTTCATGTTGCATTTACTGAGAACGGATTAACATATAATACAGCTAGACATTTATATGCTTTATTCAGTATTTAAAGTAATTGGAGTTTAGGAACAAGTAATCAAATGATACATGTTACAATGTAATGATTTATTTACTATTAATAATCATCATTATAATCTCTAATTGCCCATCTAATGATAATCTTTAATTGCCCAGTGTGGGTATGTAGGCAACGCAGATTATGTTGTCAGGTATTTTCAGGGCTGTTCTTAGTCATTTTATTCTGAACAGCTCCAGTCAACCTTTTTACAACTTCTTACATATCTGAAGCTTATACTTATAGCACACCTAATTTACTTTATATATGCTTCACCTACAGAGGTAGCTTCGCATTAGGAAACACTGACTCCAGACGTCTGAGTGGTAGCATACTTTTTATATCCTGCTTTTGCCAGGAGACTATTCTCTGATGGTCCCAAAGCAAGTGAGCCATTTGTATATGGATGTGGTTCAATGCTTTGGATCGCTGTCCAATGACAACGAGTTTTAGCCTCTTGGCAGAAGCAGCTTGATTCTACTCCAGAATGTCAATGAAGAGTCCATGATTTTATGTCTCCTAACAGTCTTCCCAGAGCCTTTGGAAGCAGAATATTCTTCTCATGGGGGAAAATTAATTCTGTACCACTCTTCATCTTTTCACACCAAACTCATTTCTCATCTTTAAAGCCAAAAAAGAACTCTATTTTGGTCTCATCTGAATATAAAACCTTGTTCCAAACCAAAGTTCCACTGATGCTAAGCAAACTCCCAGTTCTCACATTTAAGAAGTTGAAACTTTTTTTCCTGGTAATCCTTCAATACACAGAAAACACATTTTTAGACATGTTTGAGTTTGTTATTTTGTATATTTTCCAGTGCAGAAAATGATGCAGTAAAAATCTCAAAGCTGCAAATAAACCTTTAAAACTGCAACTTCTAAATGCTTCAAAAATGTCCTTTTGTCTTCTTGTCAGGAGGTTGCTTAGGAAAGACAAGCTGCCGAGTCATTGACTTGCTGAAATGTCTTTTTTGTTCTAGAGTTCACTGTTCTTACAGTTCTAACTTCTGTAAATACATTATTGTTAATCTGAGATAAATCTTGCATAGCCTGTCCAATGCAATCAGTTTCCATGTGCATATTAGCAAACCATTTGCACTAAGAGGGCGATGATTTAAAGCTTGTGGCTTAATCCAAAGTGCTGTTTAAGGGACGGATTCTGGCTCTTAGAAATCTAGGAAGCTCCACCTTAAAAATAGGTACTAGTTGCTTGAAATATTTCATACTAACGCCAATGTCTGCTATTATGTAACTGATTAGCAAGAGATAATATACTCAGCGGTAATATGTCGAACACAAATGGCAGTTTGAATTGAGTGTGTGAATAGCTTTTCAAATTCATTTTTAAAAAACATAACTCTCTTTATTCTGATGATTGCCAGTGTTCTGGAAGTGTGTATATATGTACCATTTTTCTTCATGCATATGGGAGCAAAATGCACTCATAAATGGGAGGGTTCCTTAATGGTTCTTTAAAAAGGTTCTTCAGACTCTCACATTTCATTTCTAAAATTGATTCTTTCAAGAACCACCCATTGCACTGGTGTTCAGTGTTATGTGCGTGTTCAGTTTTCATCCCACACGAGCAGGATATGACTGAACGCCTTTACTGAAGCTTCATTTTTACATCGGTGACGTTTTTTCCCTGCTATACTTCCATGCTATATGCAAAGCCAGCAGGGACTCTTGAGGAACCCACATTTTTACAGAACATGCAAAAATCCTATTCACCTTAATGCCCTCCAGTGTAACCCAGCTATTTTTAGGAAATTCCGTAATTGCAGCAACCATGAACTGGAAACATGCATTCCAGTGGCACAACAAGATGATGACCACAATCATGTACAGCAACTGAAGAACTTTAGCAATTCCTCCAACACTCCAGCCATGGATCTGTCAGCAATAAGAAAGATTTCCTGCGTCAGTTTGAATTTGGAATGAAATTATCCTCTGAATAAAGGTGATTCAAATGCTTCTCAAGCATTTCTTGAGGCACAGCTATCTAGGTTTAGAAAAACGATGCAAGAAAGGACAAACGCATAAAGATTTGCAAACATTCAGATTTGTTCCAAAGATATTATGAGAAAGCATTAACTTTGTATGCCAACTAAAAGGCGCTTGCCTCTTCCCAGTCACGGACATATCGCAGAAGTTTGGAGAACCTTAAAAGACGTAACAGGCTTAATATCTTGATTACTTTACTCAGATGGATCATGTTGATGTTTGCAAGTCCAGTGGAACTGCTGCCAGTGTCACTAACTGCCTGAATCCCGGAGAAAGAGAGAAGGAAAAATACAGAAACACTGAAAATGTGGAAAAAACTATTCATTCATAAGGTAACCAAAACTGATGCCACGTTCAGCTGAACAGGTCATTCTTTCCACAGAAAAAGCTTATTCATAAAATAGACATAACAACAACATCTTCTAAATAGTGCTCTTATAATAAATAGTGCTGGTCCTACCAGTGAAGATCTTTAAAGGTGATGGATTAAAATGGACTCACCACAATAATGATTAAACAGTAATCGACCGGTAAAACAGCCAGCGTGTCTGGAATGAACCATGTTTTTAGATATTCATTCCTTATCATCTTTAGATCTAGAATCACAACCTGGTGAAAGAACAGCAATTATTCAGACATTGGCTCAAAAGATTTGTTCTGTTCAGGTAAACACATCATGTGGCCTAGTGTTAACATCAATCAAAAATCCTTACACCAAGTCTTTCAGTACTATAACGGCGAAACATGGTCTCAGGTGTTTTCTCTCCATCATATATTATTCATTTATCTTGTTATATTTTTATTTAAAAGGCAAGCCATTACTTTTTTACATGAGATGCCAAAAACTCAGGAATGTACTCTCTGAAATAATGTGCCTTTATGTTGCCCAATGCTGGAATCAGCTTCCCACAAGGATCAGATGTGCCCAAACTGTAATCCGCTTTAAAATGGTAAAAACGGCCTTTTTATCTTTGTACAAAATCTTTTTTCTGTATTTTTATATAGTTTTATTAACTTATTATAAAAAAAATTTTACTTGGATTATTTTTTTGCTGATATAGATTTTATTACGTTATTTAAAAAATTTTATATTTATGCTTATTTTATACCTCTGTGTATAATGCGTTATACATGTAAACTTGCCTTGGCTTGTGAAATCTATTTTGATTACAGATGGACTTTTTTCTATTATTATTAGCATTTATCTTTATATGAATATAAGTGAGCGAGCCACATTTTATTTTGTGAATCATGGCACCTGAGGACACAGCTGTATATAACTCTCTTGCTTCTTCAATCATAAACCTCAACGACACCTGAGTGAAAGTAGAAATGCTATCTGTCTGTCGAGTTATGCACAAAAGCTCATGTAAATACACGTAAAAATAAAAGTAAAATGACTTCCTTATACATATTGTTGTATTATTTTGATTTTTAAAAATGTCTAAAAATAATCACACTAAAAATTGAAATTTGTGTGGTTTCAGATCACAAAAATAGGGCTTGCGGATCCTGTGTGCAAGCTAAATGCGGTTGCACCAAAACTAGTTCACTTTATTCTCAAGACACATACACAGTCTGAAGTGTTCGTAGTAGCGCTGGATGGAAGCAGACATTAGGGTTCAATTTCTTTAAAATTACATACATGATGAGTTACCTGATGCTTGAGACATTGTTAAATGACCCTTATGGGAGTTTTTGCCAACAATTTCTTCAATTCATTCATGATAGAAATGTACATGCAGAGTAAATAAAAGTAGTAACTAAATAAAACCTGTTTCAGATTTACCAGAATTTATCATCATCAGCACTACATGTGAAGACCTAACAGGCAGGTGCATGATTAATGGTTGTTGTGGTAAATAAAGTGGCCACATTTTTATTGTACACATCATGAGCCCTGGTTGGAGGCACCATCATGGTAAAGAAATCTTATTAAGTGATCATTACACAGCAAAACATTCCAGATGACTTGGTTTACATCACAACCAATGGTTGATGCAGAAATCTCCTCCTTAAGAATAGACATATAACAGAAATGAAAGAAAATCATACCTCTGAATCTGGACATATCAGGCCAGTGCGAAAATTAAGCAACAGATCTGTGATAAACACAGAGTCAATGATCACATTGAGAGCAATCCAGGTACTTGTGGTGTACACGTCCTCCGAGAAAAAGCTCACACCCAGAGGAATAATAATCATATTAATGTATGTTATAAGGAGCATCATGACTATCCAACAGTTCCTGACAGGAGAAAACAAAACAAGAATGTAATTAAAGGAACCACACACACACACACACACACACACACACACACACACACACACACACACACACACACACACACACACACATAATGGTTTTCATTTTGCATGAAAAAAATGCTATTGGGGTGGCCTAATGTTTAGGGACTAGACCCCAAGATTGGGAAGTTGCAGGTTCAATATCTGATTCCCTGAAATGCCCTGGAGCAAGGCACTGTCCCCATCACTGGTGCCTGGGTGCTTGATATGGCTGCTCACTGCTGCACGTGTGTGGGTTAAATGCACTTCGTTGTGGTTTGCTGTGTGCTGTGCTGTTTCACAGTGACAGAGTCACTTTCACTTTCATCAGGTGGGGGTGTTTGTCCTGCTTTGCTGCAGTTACAGCCACTATTCCTCTAGGAAGCCTTTACACTAGATATCGGAACATTGCTGTGAGGATTTGATTGTATTCAGCCGCATGACTGTTAATGTAGGCACCGAATATAGTTAACTAGTTTGGGTTCTCAAATGCAGCTTTAACGTGTGTGTGTGTGTGTGTGTGTGTGTGTGTGTGTGATTGTGACTGTAAGTACGCAGTGAGTGAAGGGTGGAGAGGATGATCTCTGCAGCACAGCTCGGTCTACCTGAAGGTGCTGCAGGGGTGAATGATCCAGGCTGTGTGAGCGGACACCCTGCTCCTCTCCCTGCTCACCGACTGCGCGCTCCCGAAGTAAGAGAGCGTGACTTTATTCACAGCGGGCTCAAACACACACCCAGCCATCAGCCGCTTCTCTGCACGGTCCTCTCTCTTTAATGCCTAAAGCCTCCTCGTTTACTCTTTACACTGCTGGAACAGTTAGAAAGGCCCAAAACTACTAAAAATCTTAACGACTGACCGGAACCGGCTGTTGTTTATGTGGGCCAAGTTGTCATAGCAACAAACGATCACGAGTCAGAGCGTTCGAATAAAAACATTTAATTACGTGCCGCACAGCACGTGCTGAATAAAGCATCTTTATTGTTGTTGTTGTTGTGGTTGTAGAAGTAGTCCTTTTGTTGCAGGTTTTATGATAAATAAAATTATTAGGATTAGTAGTAGTGTTTTTGTAGAGGTTTTTACTAACATAGATAGATAGATAGATAGATAGATAGATAGATAGATAGATAGATAGATAGATAGATAGACAGACAGACAGACAGACAGACAGACAGTAACTACACATTACCACTGCAGAACGTGTGACAATAATGCAGAGTTACAGGGAGATTAGGGCTGTTTCAGGTTTTGTGGTCTGAATCTGTGGGATTTGGAAAACCCTGTTAAAGTTGATTTAAATGGAGGTTTTTTTATGCTATACTATGTCTTTTTTATTAGCTGTGTCAGGGCTCGATGGAATCAGGGCTCAGACATATTTACGGTTAGATTTAAGCCCAGAGCTTGTGTTGCCTGTAACTATGCGTGGCCTATGTGTTTGTCAAGGGGGTTCCAAACACAGTCTGACTTAATTGTATAATGGGCTTTCCAGCAGACTGAATGTACAGAGGTCACCTTTAAGCCAAAAACAAGAACACAGTAGACCCAAAGATACCCCTTCAAAGTATGTGATTGGTCTCTTGTTGCCATGGCAGCGGTATCTGCATTTTCCATTGCAAAGGCCCAAAGCCAAGGTCATCTGCGGGATGTGCAAGCACAACTCATCCAGAACCCCAGTGGAGCACATTTCAGTTTCAACAAAGAGCGCTTCTGACAATCTGACCCCTGCAGCACCATACGCTGTGCTACCTGGGGGTGCAGCTGTGAGGTCCTAGTGCATTGAAAAATTCACTACGTAAACCTGTAACAATGTACAAATAAAATGTGCATAGAGTTAATTATCTAATTACACTACATGAGCCCAAGCTGGGTTTGGAAAGATTGTCTGTCACCCCATAAAAAAAGATGCATTATTCATTTTACCCTAATCTGAAGGCCTGTATGATATCTCAGTGGACAGAAAAGCATAAATCTGCATTATTACAAATATCATATTTAAAATTTGAATATTTTTGTTGTTGCTTCTGCCTGAAGATTACATTTACATTTACATACAAATTTATTCTGAGAGCTCAAACTGTACTTATCTAACATTCAGCTTGAATCTGTTAAATTTAATACTTACTAAAACTGATCCTCACCTTAATATAACTGTTAAAGACCAGTTCCCTGCTAAACAACTGAAGGTGTAATCAATATCAATCTATCTATCTATCTATCTATCTATCTATCTATCTATCTGTCTGTCTGTCTGTCTATCTATCCGTCTTTGAAGTCTCACAAAGAGGACTGACACAACATTAGGCAGATACTTTCATCTGTGTGCGTGTGTGTGTGTGTGTGTGTGTGTGTGTGTGTGTGTGTGTGTGTGTAGGGGAGTAAAATTCCTGAAACTGGTTTTTCCAGAGCCTTTGTTAGATTTTAGTTTGTTTTTATACAAAAAAAATTGAGATGTAGTAATTGGTTGTCAGAATATACTTTATTACATTTAAGCATTTCTCAAGTTTGTTAATTAATGAATACATTTATATGATTGCTCATTCATTTGTTTTTTTTTTATTATTTGCATATATTTATTTGTAAACATTTATTTAAAAATAATATTTATTTCTTTTATCACACGCTTTAGCGCCTCCTTCTGGCCACAGCGCGTCAACGGCAGGTCTGGGTTACACTGAGCTTTCAAGGGCAACAGTAATCCCCGCCCTCTTAATTTCCATTGGTTGTTTAGACGATCCTTGTGATTTCATTGGATGAAACGTTACTTTTTTTGCTTTAGGCAATGCTTCACAACAGGAAGAGAAGAACAGCGCCGGTGAGGAAAACGTGTCACAGTGAAGATCAGATGAGTGGCCTGTAACCTTGTTTAACAAGTGTGTTCTTGTTGTTATTAAGATTATAGATATATATTAAGTCAAATTCGTGCTACAAACCCAGTGTTTCCTTTCACAGCTGCACCCTCTTCTGCAGTTTGTTTATTTAGCTGCTTAGCTTAGCCTGCTGCTAAGTGTGCAGTGTAGTGGGAGCAGTCATACAGCTCACACATTCATACGGCTTTCGATTAAAGAGTATTCATATCACTTTTTAAGGACTGGACACTGGAGAGCACCTGAGGATGTCGGGGCAGATTTATTTAGTGGTGGTCTCTAACTGTTACTCTGTATCTGTGACATATTTTAGGGCTGTAATTCGTTGCTGTGACCGCTAGGTGCCGCAGCAGACCATGTGTTGTGCAGCTGTCTGCGCCTGTTGATAACAGAAGAAAAAAAAAAATCAATCACTGTGTGATGATAAAGTCAAAATGTTGATCAGATTGTGTAAATCAGGAGAAGAAAAGTGCAATATCTACAGGTTCAGTTCTCAAATATCAAAGAAGAAAGTAAAAGAGCCTGTGTCCCAGAGACGATGAAAGTGAAGTGAAAGTGACTATTCTTGTCATTGTGAAGCACTAGCACACAGGGAGACACAAAGAAATTCAACCTCTGCAAGATAGATAGATAGATATTGATTACACCTTGCTCAAGGGTACCTCAGGGCATCCTACTGGTCTGGGATTCGAACCCATGATCATCTGGCACCAACTCCTTAAACCACTAGGCTTAGATAAAGGCTAAACTTACACTTAAAATCATTTCAATTCATAACTCCACCCTCACTCTCTGACCAATGGACTAGCCTTCACTTGGATTTTTATAACCTCTGCCCTTTTCACTTTCCCATCTGACCACACACATGGCAGATAAACCCAGGGCGACCTCAGTGTCCAGCCATCTTTGCCTATATATGTGTGTGTGCGTGCATGGACTTTAGAAAGTGGACGAACAAAAGAAATGCAAGGAATAAGCAGCGGGTGCACAATGATGTTTATATCGTTACACTATCAGCAGATTATTATTATTTTTATTATAGTTATTATCTGTATTAAACAGTTGTTTAAAACAATATTTCCAACCAATTTTTTCTGGGACATTTGTTTTATTCTTAAAGAGCAGAATGTTCAGGCAATCCTCAGTTAACACTTTTTTTCTGCTGTAATGCCTTTGTAGTTTAAAAATATGTTCTTATTGTATGAACATCATTTCTTCTTTAATATATCTACTTTAACCTGCACAGAAAAGTTTCTGTTAAGAATTTTTTAAGTAATTGACTTTTATTGTCTTTGTTTAGGGAATGGCGTCATCTGGGAAAGTCGCTTCCTTTCGTCTGCCTCCTCTGCCGACTATCAGAGAGATCATAAAGCTGTATAACCTGAGAGCAGAGAGGCAGCTCTCGCAGAACTTCCTCCTTGACTTGAGGCTTACAGGTACAACTAGCTGGTGAATGCACTGGAAATTCACACATGAAATCTTCTTGGGCCTGATAGAGTGTATAGATTTATTATATGTAATGTAGTTGCATTGTTTGAACACGAAAGTTCATAAATAACCAGCATTAATGAGCAGCACAGTCTTGCCAGACACCAAACCCAAGCTCCTTTAGGAAAGTGTGCAACAACAGGGATCCATTACATTTAGGATATTGAAGCCAGTATTTTTAGTATTTTTCAAATCAGATTGCAGATAGAGTCCATTGTTAAACCCCTAAGCATGTCATGGTAACCAGATTATAATGTGATCTTGTTATAGATAAAATAATCCGGCAGGCTGGAAATCTGAAGAACTCCTATGTGTGTGAGGTTGGACCTGGACCTGGAGGACTCACCAGATCTATTCTCAGTGCTGGAGCAGCTGACTTACTGGTTGTGGAAAAGGACAAACGCTTTATACCTGGATTAGAGGTCATTAGATTTCCATATATTACAATGTACTATTTGTAGTTATTTGAACTTTGATTTATTTTAAGTAGTTTCTTTCAGTTTTTGCTGCTTTTAGTTCCTGTTTTCTTTTCTTTAGTTGTCCTTTGTCTTGGCTGTGTAATGCCCCCAGTGGTAAAATATCATTATTGATTGATTATAACTGTTATAACTGTTTTTGAACAGCTCTTAACCGAGGCTGCCCCAGGCAGGGTCAGGATAGTCCATGGTGACATTCTCACATACAAAATGGACCAAGGCTTTCCAGCTCACATAGCCAAAGAATGGGAAGATGGTAAGAGAGAGCTTTTACAGCATCACAGATTATATTGAATTAATGCTGAAGAAAGGAAATCAGAGACATTGAGAATATTTATATAATACATCTTTTCCCCTCATATGTTGCTAGAATTGATGTTATGTATGGTATATGGTACGTAAAATATAATATGGCATGTTGTGTGTTTTGTATATTATCAGAGCCCCCTGATCTGCACATCATTGGAAACCTTCCCTTCAGTGTCTCTACCCCACTTATCATTAAGTGGCTGGAACAAATGGCTAACAGAAGTGGGCCGTTTGTGTTTGGACGCACAAGACTCACACTCACCTTCCAGAAAGAAGTAGCAGAGGTGAGTGAGGTCTCAGGCAGCTTCAGTGCTTCTCCTCTAGGCAGCCTAATATACACATCAAAAGTATGTATGCCTTGCATTCACCTTGAATTGCTTTGAAGTGTGATTTTCTCTTTGACTTTTCAGTTGGGTAAGAAAAATACCCCAGATATGCATTTTTTTTTTAACATAGTATGCTTAGTTACTAATACTGGGGTTTCATTTTATGTCCACAAGTTTGTAGAAGCACACATCCAAGTGATATGCTGTTATCGTGGAATTAATGTGGTGTTTGTGCCACTTTGTTGCTGTAACTGTTGGAACATTTTTTGGCTGAATGCAATCATTAGTGAGCTCATGTGCTGGCATTGGACAGTTATGGATCCCAAACGCCAAACCAACTCATTCCAAAGGTATTTCAGAAAGCTCCATCACTGCAAAGAACACAGATCACTGCCCTGCAACCCAATGCTGTGGGACTTAATACTCCTTAAGTCAACGCTTGTTTTTGGGCATGGTGGCCTCATGTGTTTCTGTTTCTATTCTGTTGCAGAACTTTTCTATGGAGGTTATACAAGCTATGCATGTGCAACTTCAGTGCTCCTTAAAGGAGCTGAATGATCTAATTTGTTTGTACATCATCAAACATTTGGACACTTTTGTTCCAAAATAGATGTCCACAAATGTTTGACAGAGGAAGAATAAAATAAAATGAATCACTTTGCCTCTGTCATATGCAATTAAGGATAACGCTTTTAAGATATTTTTTTCACCCCTGGCTAAAATGTTGTTTTGATTTGTACACTTCCACCATCTGCATTACCTAACATGCTCTGCCATGTTCATTTAGAGATGCATGGTACTAGAAATTATGTCTGTGACATTAACAAGCTGGATAGTCAGCTGTGAGTCACTCATTAACATATTAAGTCATCTGTCAGTTTTAGCAAGCGAATACTTGCTGATTTAAAGACCTTGAAAACTGATGGAAGCTGAAGACACCAGTTCACCAGCTGAACGTGAAGACATTTATGCAGCTCACTTTTTGGAGCCCATTTTCATGTTTCACATTATGTTTTAGAAATGTTAGAAAAATGGCACCAGAATCAAAGCTGGCTCGTTCTAAAAATGTCTTTCTTTTATTAAACAGCATAAATAAAAAAGAATACAATTTGAAAGTGACCAATCCTGTCATCATGAGTACACAGCACAACACACAGTGAACCACAACAATATTACACCTCTGCATTTAACCCACACACAAACACGCGCAGCAGGGGGCAGCAATTGAAAGTGACCAGGGAGCAATGACAGGGACAGTACCTTGCTCAAAGGTACCTCAGGGCAACCTACTGGCCTGGGGTTTGAACCCACGACCTTCTGATCCTGGGGCCTAGTCCCTAACCACTAGGCCACAGCTGCAATGAAACAATGTATAAAAAACTGAAGTTAAAAAATATTACATCATGAACAGTTATCATAATAATGAGAACATTGGCTCACACTGTGCTCTCTTTGACCTTATATGTTGCAAAGAAGCACTGATTCTTTGCTTTTCTGATTTCCAGAGGTTAACAGCCAGCACTGGAAGCAGACAGCGAAGCCGCCTCTCCATCATGGCCCAGTATCTCAGCACCGTTAAAAACTGCTTCACCATCCCCGGGCAAGCCTTTGTACCCAAACCAGATGTGAGTTTCTTTTCCTTGCTTGTCATTGACTTTTACCCCACTCGATTTACACGTGTTGGTGGTGGGTGGTGTCTCATTAGGGCTATGCAGAGCCTTCGTCTTATAAGTGGCATCAGAAATAGTGACACACATTGTACATAATGATGCCTGCTGGGCATTTTGCATGCGGTACTCTCATGTAAGAGCCATGTCTGCATTGTTGCATTTACAATTAGAGGCTTGCTCGTTTGATTTACAGCAGTTGTGTAACTGGAGCGGTTTGATGGGGGAACACTAGGGGATTGTGGTTGATGGAGGAGTCCCCTGTATAAGAAATCCCTCTCGCTCAAACAGTCCCCTTGTCTGTAAATATTTAATCCAAGCAGAACGGGTTGGAACTGGAGAGATGAAGAAAAAGAAAGTGGGGCGGGTAGTGCATTCTCTTGGATAAAAACGCACCAATGATTATTTTATCACATGCGAGAGTTTTTTTGCTGCTGTGTGAACGAGTGTTGGCATTGTGATTTTTATTGCTTGGCATTGTCCATGGACAGTCTGTAAACTGTACACTAGATCCACAGATTCACAGTGTTAACAATGCACTTGTGTCGAAATGGTGCTGCAGATAAAACGTGCACCTGTTTCAGTGTGAGCACAGAACACTTTTTTGAGGGGAGTGTGTTTCAATTTTCCTACATGGAGTTTTTAGTACAGTTGCAAAAAAGTTGAACACCCTCCAAACAAGCATTCTGATCTTTCAGCACGTTCTGTTTATTATACTTTCAGCTCATTTATTACATTCAGTTTACACAATATGTTTTTAAATAAACATTTCACTGAGAAAAGGTTATTCTGACTATACATATATACATACATACATACATACATGCATGCATAGAGTGAGAGAGCGGGAGAGAAAGTGTGCAAGAAGTGAGAGAGCTCGAACGAGAGAGAGCAAGAGAGAGAATGAGTATGAGAAGTGAAAGCGCAAGAAGGGAGAGAGAGAGAGAGAGTGTGAGAAGCGAGAGAAGGAGTGAGCTAGGAGGGAGAGAGAGCCAATGTGAGAGCGAGAGAGAGAGAGTGCGCGAGAGATCGAACGAGAGAGAGAGAGAGAGAGAGAGCGTGGAGAACCGAAAGCACAAGAAGCGAGAGAGAGAGTGCCAGAGATCAGAATAAAAAGCTAGAATAAACATTGCTGTCAGGATGAATGATTCAGTAATATACTTCTGGAAAGTTCATGTAATCACAGGTAATTGTGTGGACAGGTACACCATTCCAGACTTCTAATGATGGAAAGACTAAAGCCAGCAGTCAATGAAAAAATGTTGGATTATCTAAAGCTGTTACACAAACAATAAAAATCAATGAACTGCATCGGTCTGATTTTTCCACACAGTACTCCTCTACTGAAAGTCTTTGGTCAGAAAACAAAAATGGAGCCTAATAATAATTACTAATAATTAAGTTCCATCACGTTTTTGGAAGGAAGGATTTAAATACACATCTCAAAAGAGACAAGAAAAAAGTGACACACCTGAGATATTAGAAAAGACTCAATCTCATTGTTTGAGGGATGAAGAATGTTTCAAGAAGAAATCAAGCAGCCAGAATAACTCAACACTGGTTTCTAACCAATCTCCTGACTTGAAAATCAGTGAAAATGTATATTGAGAGTCCATCACAGGGACCCTCATAAACCTTAGGATATGAATTTGGTCAGCCAGTGGGATTGGCCAAATACAGTGCTGCAAAATGTAATTACTGCTTACCATAAATGTACTATGTACTAGGATGTAATACTAAAGCTATTTGCTATATGTGTCTGATTAACCTCTTTCTTTGTCAACTTCAGTCATAAAACCTTTCTTTGATTTGTTCTGAAAGCAGTTTCATAAGCAGTTCTCTGTAGTGAAGTGTAGGATGTGTCCTTGAGTGACCAGAGCTCTGCTCAAGACTGTATTGATTTGGCTTTTCTGATGTGAATGTACATTTAGATGAATGAATCTGTAGTCTGTAGCAAAAAATTAGATTGAAATATCAAAATGACTCTGAGTGCACATCCCTATTTCTCATTAGAGAGACGAGATTCTGCGGTATGTTATTGTTCTGTTTGGCACTGAATCATTTCTACATCATTGTCTTCCTTGTGGCAAATTACAGCATGCGCCATTTGTTGTATTGTTACTCGTTGATGCTTTAGCTTCACATAGACAGGTATGGGTTGGCCCAGAGAACCCTGCTTTTGTACAGCCGTGAAAGAATTTGGAGAAAATCTGCAACAAGGTCTGGGTGGCCTTGGTTCCCTCACAGAGTGTTGTACACAGTCTCCTGTCATGCTTCCATCAAACTAAATGGATTGAGGCGACGGTACTGTTTTTAGACAATAACTCTAAGAATTAGGCTGTGTTATAGTGCACTGTGGTGCATGTTTAGAGGAATTAGTTTGCTTGCAATGCTTAATTCCTCATTGAGTCCTTTTTATAAGGTCAAAGGGAATTAGCTGTAATATTTAGGGCTGAACGGCGCAGGTTTATTTATAATCGCAGGCATTAACTGATATTGACATGCTGCAAGGAGTGGTTTTAATGTGGCTTGGTTTATGTCTGGCAGTCTTGTTTCACCCCTGCGAGGCACCTTGTTCTGTCACATTGAGTGACTGTGGTCGTCCTTGAAGGCTTGTGTCCATGGTGATTGGCCAAGCCGTGTGCCTCGGGCCACACTTCTCTTGGTCTCTTCTGTCATGGATCACACTCTGGCCCCCCACCTGGCTGCCCAGTCACATGGCTTTAACCCTAAATAGTTCCTAAACAATGGCTGCTAATGGCTAAAAACCCATATCTGAACAATGCACCCCCCGCACCCCCTTGAACATTCTGACTGCTTTAGTAATCCTGCAGCAATACAAACAAGCTGAACTCGAATCCAGCTCTGTATCTGAGTAAACAGTCCCCCTTTGTGCTCCATATAAAGATCATTTATAACACATTCATAGCTCATAATTTCAACATATTCATACAGTACATTAATGCATGGTCATAAAAGCAGGTCTGCCTAGAGATGGCACTCTGTGTATGCATGTGTATAATATGAAACATGCATGCATGCATACACACAAATGTGTGTGTGTGTGTGTGTGTGTGTGTGTGTATGTGCATTGTTCATATTATTAAATTTGTCGTCTTGTTCAGTCCAAAATACCTTGTTTCCATTTAAGTCGCAGTGCATTTTCTTAAAGTTAAAAGGTACGTTTGGTGATTTTGTAAGTGAAAATAAGCACACATCTTCTGAAGGGGAAACACATGTAAGGTTTGCATTTGACACCTTCAAATTTCCATTTTTTTCCCCACTTTTTCAGTTTTACTCCCCCCAGTGAAATCCAACAAACAAACAATACTTTTGTATTTAAATATGCAAAGGCTTTGACATTGGGTAAGGTGACCTTGTGCTTGTGCTTTTCATAAACATTAGTAAAAGGGTTAAAAGCGTCGGTGGCGCTGACGAAAAGACAGGCAGCAGACCAGGAGGTGTCAAAGTTGCTGAGGTTTTCGCTGCAAGTGACAAAGATGGACAGGATTAGAAATGAGTATATTAGAGGGACAGCTCAGATTGGAGACAAAGTAGAGAAGCAAGCTTGCATTGGTTTAGACATGTCCAGAGGAGAGACATGTCTTCCTTTAGTCATCTACATAAGAAAGATACAAACCAAACAACTGAAAAAAGTGCTGATTTATTTAGCAGATATAGTTATAAAATAGCTACTTGCTTGAAAACGCCCATCTGTACTTTTAAAAGAGAATATCTTTGTGTTTTATTAGGACTTTTATTGGCACAGGGAGTTATTACCAATAATTAAATACATAGTTAATGTATTTATAATTTTGGCAAATGTGTTTTTGTTGGAAAAAATGTTTTTCAGCATGTGATGGAGCTACTTTTCCAAAAGATGAACTTTTTTTTCTAAGCCATTTACATATTTTTCAAAGTGCACCAATAATTGTGGTGGGCTCTATGTTGAACTTTTACTTTGTATTGAGTAGAAAAAAATAGGGGTTTTCACCCCTCCGTAATATGCAGTGTGGCATGTGCTTCAGTCTGTATCCCAAAGAGAACAGACCTCAAGGCCATTGTGCAGCTTCTGCCTTAAAGCCTGAGCAGCAGAGCTTCACAGCAGTGAAGGCAGTATGTTTTGTGACCTGCCTCTGACCAGCACAAAGAGACAGATATGGAACTGAAGCGTGGGAGCTGAAGTGCTGCCAGTGCTGCTTCTGTAGCTGCAGTGTCCGCCCCCGTACATACACGAGTACACACAGGCCAGAGACAGATTAATGACAGAGATCAATCAGAAAGCGCAGAGAGGAGTACCTCAAACAGATGGTTGTCTGGGTGTCCTGAATAATGCTTGCACCAGTACACTCCCAGCATCTGAGGGGAGGAGCATACAGACGTTTTCCATGTCCACAGCTAGAGATGGGCTGGTAACACTTTTTCATTTAAAAGAGCTGCATGTTCATAAAACCACACTGCAGATCTGAATTTTTAATACTTAAAAACTATTAAGCTTTAAAATTAGCGTTTGTATTTGAGGCACATCACAAATAATCAACACTTGAACACCCAAATGCCCAATACCTTCCTTCCATCTTCCATCTATCTATCCATCCATCCATCCAGCCAACCATCCATCCATCCATACATACACCCAACAACCCATCCATCCATACTCATCTGTCTGTCCATCTAGTTATCCATACCCACTCATACCCCCCCTCCATCCACCCAGCAGTGCAGTGCTTCCTGAAGTGTCCTTCTGAAAAGGGGGGGGGGGGGGGGGGAACGAATAAACTTGGGTCTATTTAGATTACCTATAAATATATTTTGCGGCTTTTAATTGTATGAATGTCATTTGATTGTACTTTTTAGTCCATTTCTTCACAAAAATAAAGAAGTGCAGAATAGAACCACATCAGAATCTACACAAAGGCTACTTAGCAGGACCACCGAGTGAATAACAGACCCATTTGTGATAAATGGGGTCAGATCTGGTATCAGAAAGGTTCCATTCAAATAAATGGGGTCAAACGAGGTATCAGGAGTATTTGAAAGTTGTTCCAATGTCTCTGAAAGCCTGTGGCACCATTCTCTCAATATATCATAGTCCCAAGGTTATATCTAAAAATACTCTCCTTTAAAATGAAGCGCTTTGGATGTCGGCCGTGGCTCATAATTAGTTCAGGAGAGCATGGAGCCGGATTACAGCTGAGTCTGCTTTGTTTACTTTTAATTATACTGGAATCTGTGTAAATTGTGTTTTGTAGCGAGGATATGTTCAGAAAGGTCATGGGTGTTGTGGAGACAATATTCATCAGCTTATTTATTAGGTTTTCGCTAATATATTGTTATTTACCAATATAAGTCCAAGCCTTGTAAAAGTCACACTGGAAACAGTGTGGACACACTGGACACGGTGTTTAAAAGTAATAATCAGACCTCCACCAATACTGGAATTCAATGAATTGTAAGAAGAAACTCTTAAATAATTTATGGCGCAGTCAGTGATTGTAGCTGTCATGAGTCGCTGGCGATCAGTTTGTGATGGAAGGAGGACAGTTTTACTGTGGAACTGGGTGAAGCAAGTTGTCGCATATGAAGTGAATTATATGGAAAAGGGTCAATAAATGTCCCTTTCACATGCTTTTAAAATGACTGGCTTGTATTTGCATGTCTGTAAATATTCTCCTTTTCTCTACAGTCCTGCAGCCTATTTTTTAGAACCCTTTGCACAGTATACACATTATAGTGTTAAAGTCGGAGTTGTCCACTGCGGGATGTTAAAAGGAAATCTGAAGTGCCTGTTTCATTCATATAGAAGTCATGTATAGTGTTCTGATGGTTAATCGTAGAGAAACAGATTTCCTTTTAGTTAGTGGTGATGAGCAATAGGGGTCAGTGCGAATAAAGCTGCTTATTATAATCACAACAGCCAGTGAAACTGAGACTTCTGAGATTTTCCATGTATGTTTGATGATGCTAAAATAGTATTACATCTTTAAAATGTAGTAAATATTTAGCTTTGTAACCTGTTTTTTGCCATTCAGCATCACCTGTTTTTAAAAATTTGCTTGAAAAAGTTGTTTTAGGCCGAAACGATATGAAGAGTTATGGTATATTATCTATTATTTGATAACTTTGAATACTATACGAAAATTATAACATACTGGGAAAAAAACATAAAAAAAACCTTCTGGTGTTGGACTTTTAGTATATTAATCTACTCTGTATAAGTTTTTAAAACTAAATATTTTTTATTTATATAATTACTTTCAGCAAATGTTCCTAAACATTTGAAAATTTAATAAAAAAAAATAAAATGACACGCACTCTTTGCATACTTCACATACAAAGCAGATGGCATTGTTATTTTATTCTGTAACACCTCCCACCTTGTGTTCTTGCTATGGAAGTTTTCACGCAGGTAAACAAAAGTGTATTTTTTTTCCAAAGTCTCCGGAACAGTTGTTTTGCTCGTAATTGGTCCAGAGAGCTTTTATATCCTGTGTGCAAACAACCCTAACCCATCCCTAAAATGTTATTTTAGAAGATGAACGATGCTCTGCCATACAAGGGAGCTATAAATATCCCTGATACCCTTGTATTTACTGCAGCCTTAATTTGAGGTAAGAGGGCATAAAGAAAAATTTCAAAGCATTAAGCCTGCGCTTACTCTAGAGCATTACAAGCTGTGAACCGTCAGATCAGATAGTATTTTTTCTTGCAGGCTCCTTTTGTCTCTGCAACCCATACTGCCTGTCTCAGCAGTTTACAGCCCAACAGGCAAGGGCAGTATCATCATCCTGAGAGCTACGCTCTGGGGTTAGTGCTGCAGAGACATGCAGGTCTCGATCAGGGCAAGGTCATTCGCTGCATGTATGTGAGACAACCGTATTATGTCTTCCATATCTTGTCCCAAAGAAGATAATGGTCTGGTCAAAGAATATTGCTCCTTTTAACTGTCCTGAAGAAGAACAGTGCTTTAACAGATTGTCCTTCGCCATGTTATATGGCCCACTATTATTGCTGATGGAGGTTTGATGGTGGGACTCAAGATTTGATGCAGAGGCCAGTACCAGTTATTTCTCTATGAAGTAACGTAACCAGTTCATCATGCTTACCTTTAGAATAATGAGCATTCATCAATGTCTCAGTTTGCTTCACAAGTTATTTTATGCATCATGCCTCAGAGTCTAGGATGAGCTGCTCTGCTGCCTGATAGGCCAGGAGCTATTCATGTAAATGTAGGTTAAATAGACAGGAAAGCTCATCTTATTGCTTCTCTCCTGTGAGTCTTTATCTTATCTGAGAATCCCAGAGAGGAAGCACTAACACAAAAAAAGCTGACGTGTTAATATTGATGTAATTGACAGACGAACATTAGTGTGAAGAAGCAGCAACACACACTTCACATATTCATATATACAGCTTTTATATAAAGGAACTGTTTATAAAGTAGTTTGCCAAAAATTCCAGAATGGCCTGCAGGCATATTAGGCAGGAGTGATGGCAGCGCTGTCAGAGGGACACGTTTGGGATGCCAGGCCTGTGTGACACAGCACATAGTGATCCAATTTCAGCACTCTCCACTCTGGAGTAAATTCAGATTGGCTGCACTGTGCTGCAACCTGGATGACTAACCTGCTGCACTGCAGCCCTCAAACCCTAATTGCGCCCACATACATCTTCATCTTGCAGCACGAAACCTTCCCCTTCTTTGTTTGACAGTTCGCTGTCTGTCTGTCTTTTGCCAGTAACTTATCACATGGTCAGTAGCTGAAGGCTGATTTGTTACTGAAGGGCCTATATGATGGTCCAGTATGATGATTTTTCTCTGCTTTTTGTTATTTATTCTACAATCAGTGACTTAAATAAATCAGTCATCTTGGCTCTACACATCCCCGACAAGGTAATGGGAGAAGCACTCGGCAACAACAGTAAACATCACGCACAGTGTTAGACATGTTGCTTCCACAAAATAGTTTTATTAATAAAAATATAACTACTTGCACAAGCAGACTGAAACGACAGCAGAGAAACCCTTGAACCTTCTCTGCAAAATCAAGAAGTGCTGAAGCATCCACAAAAAAATTGCTGTAATTATCCAATTGAGAGCCATTAAATTTTACACCAAACAGAACCATGGGCCACTGTGTTTTGCTTAGGCCACTTGAAGCTCATGTTTTAATGTGCTAATGATCAAGCTACTCTGCAATGTATACTTTTAGGTTTGCCTGGTACAAGTTTCCAGACAAGGCATTCTTTTTTTAAACATACTATTATTATTATTATTATTATTTACATTAAATCTGCCTCTCTTTGTAACATTTTCTTTTCAATGTTTCACCAAAAATTGCTGTAAAATGGGATTACACAAGTAAAGGTGTAAAATGTGTTGTCTTCTTATAAAGAAGATTCACTATAAACATGCCTGGGTGTTGGAACTGAGATAAAAACTGCATATTTTCTTAAACAAAACAAAAAGAATAATAAATAATCAACCAAGCTGCCAAACTGGCTGTATACTGCTTTGTGGAATGTAAAAGGAATCCCAAAGCATGATAAACATTTCTTAAAATATCCTGTCTCTCTAAAGCCTCTTTTGATGAACTTACATTTCCGGTGAAGAAGTAACTGCAGCAGAATAAAAAGAACCTGAAATTGATCATGGTGGTGTTATGTAAACTTACATCTTTTTTTCACCTGACAGGACAGAGGAAGATCCTTCAAATAATAAAAAAGCCTTTGTCACGTTACTTATTTGGCAAGCAGAATATAATACATATAGATACATTTGCAAAAATAGACATGGATTTGGCACATTCTCAAATAAAATATGGCAGTATATGGGTAGTTCAGGAAGGAATGACGATGAGGATACTTATTGCACTAAAAAACGATGCATGGTAAGTTTTTATGGTCTGGGTGCTGGCACTGTCAGCTGAGGGTTGGGCTAATCCGCCCCAGAAGGGCAGTGCAGGGCTTGGCTGTGCCCACTCAGCATGCCCACGGCTGCCTGCAGGGGGCGAGCTGGGCATAACCATCTGCTCGCCCGTGGGAAATCTGTTTGAGAGGAAGAATGCACTGTGCCATCCGTCACTGCCAAAGCTTGCTTTGCCAGAGCGGAGCAACATGGGAGATGCATTCCTCCTCTCAGCAAAGTAGAGAAGCATGACCATGGTGGCTTCTGTACCTACCAGGGGCACACACACTGTGTACACACACACACACAGACATCAGACACGTAATGCACCAGGAGGTCTGGCAGTTGTGAACTTGCGTGAGTTTGTTGGTGTACGTGTGTATATCCTCTGGCACACCTGCTCACAACATGCAACTGCATGAGGGCAGCATCCATATGCACTCAGCCAGTGCATAAAAAACAGCATGAGGATAGCATTGTCAAATCAGCAGAGCCTACTATGAAAATTGGTCAACTGCAGGTGGAAAGATGCACTGCTGATGTAGTTGGAAATGAAAATTGGGGACTGACTCAAATCGGGGGGGGGGTGGAGGGGTGGAGTGCTATTTGCTTCAAAACATGGACATCAGCATATAGCTAGCATACACATTGAGCAGAAAAAACAGCCTCACTGCCATGAAAACTAAAGTGTTTATATAACAATAGTTGCATTTTCTCCCTTGGTTTCTGAAAAAGAGCTCAGTTATTTCTGCGTTAGAAGGAGAATTGATTGGCAGACTGCTGGTGGTGTCCAGATAAAGGTGAATGGGCAGAATGGGATGGGCCCTCATGCCTGAGAGAGGGTATTGCAGAGGGGGCTTTTCTCTCCAGACATTGATCCCTATTTGGGCTGGAGTGACTTACAACAGCCTCCAGTACTATGAGACAGCAGCCTCACAGTGGCTCCCTTCAGCACAGTGAGTAACACAGCCCCCCACACAATATATACACACATTTGGGTGCAGGACTCTGTTTCCATGGCAGTGAGTAGCGACGCGAGTAAAAAGCACACATGCATCTCTCTCTGCGCGCGCGTGTGTATGCGGGTGTATAGTTTGTGTGGGTGATGAAGCGGCGTGCACTCAGCCAGCTCAGTTTTGTGTGGGACTAAAACGAGAAAACGTTGGAATGACAGCACATCAGACTGTCCGCTCATCACGTCCTATGTGCCAACCAGAGTGCGAGTTTCATACCTGACCCAGCAACCCACAATTCGCTCTCTCCTCACGTTTCTACCCAAAACAATTCCAGTGCTATAATGTTCTACGGCTTCTATATTTTTTTCCATTTTCTTTTTTTTTTTTTTTTATAGGCACAGGCAATGTGGCTACGACTCTCTACCAGGCGTTCTGCTGCATTATGCACAGGCTCCAGACAGCATGCTTAGGCAGAATATCAATCATTCTATCAGCTACCAAAAATAAGACAAGACATTTCATTAGTTCTGCTGTTACTCAAAGAGGACAGGTTCAGAAAAACCACAAAAGGCTTGCAAACTGGCTTTCCCATACTATTGCCTCGAAGAGACATTATATTGCCAACTTACTTTGAACAGAGGTTTCCAAAAGATTGTTAGCAGCTAAATGATTGCTTTTCAGTTCAAATCTTTGGGGTGGGGATGGGGGCATAGGGGGTAGAGGTGGATAGAGAGAAAGATTTCCTTATAGCTAATCCACTCCCCAAGGAACTCTTAATACGATTTGCTTGGAAACTGGATATCTGCATTTATTTATCGTCTGCTCTCTCTCTCCCCCGTCTCTTTGCTTTCAGCCACTGCAGCGCTTTCTCCACAGCAGCCCACCTCAGTATTCACGATCCGTCTGTTCCAAGACGTTGCTTAGGGAATACCTCCACCACTTGTGCTTGCTGATCAGAAAAAAGGGGGAGGGGGGGGGAGTGCATCAAAGTAGCTGTCCTCCTCCCCCTTTCATCTGGTAATCGCCAGAGCCAGGGGTTTTGTGCGGCAGCGCCTCGCACATGTCTGGCTGTGGCTGAGTGTTTTTTCCCCCCCTTATACATAGTCCTGCAGGCTGTAGCCCGTCTTGTTGTCCAGAGGTGACAGGGAGCAGTACTGGTGCTGGAGTTGCTCTTGCTGCTGTTGTTGCTGGAGCAGCTGCTGCTGCTGCTGCTGCAGCAGGAGTTTATCTGGAGGCAGCAGGATCAGGTCCTGAGGGCCCTGCCGCTTCCCCGAGCATGACAGGCAGAAGATGGAGCCGCCTACAAAGAGGAAGCCAGCCGAGACAAAAGCCACGTAGACGGCACCACCCGGCTCGAACTTGTTGCTCTCAGGCACGTTCGTGTCCAGGAAGCTGACAATGACCTCGTTGGTGTACCAGGAAGCAGGTACCAGGCACAGGAACCCAGAGGCCAGGAAGCAAGTTCCGGCTGCCAGAGCAGCGTGGCGTTTCGCCCGTCGTCCACCGCCCCAGCGGGTGCACTTGAGGCCCAACGAGGCCAGGCAGAGTCCCAGTGCCGCCAGCACGCAGGACAGCACCATGGTGGTGCGCGCTGTCTGCAGGTACGCAGGCAGGGCCAGCACAGAGTACTTGAGGGTGCAGCTGAACATGCCGGTGCTGTACCAGGTGCAGTCCATCCACAGCCCCTGCATCTGTGAAATGGCAGTGATGATGTTGGAGCCCACGTCTGCACTCACCTTCCAGTTGGGCAGCAGCGTGGCCACCGTGGTGCCCAGGATGCCGAGCAGCGCCAGCACGAAGGCGAAGATCTGCGTTCCCGTGGACGCCATCCTGCCACGTCTGTCCGCCCGGGCACCATTCACCCACCCTGCGGCTCGCCCGTCCGTCAGTTTGTCCGCCTGTCCGTTGCGTCTCTGCAGCACAGCCTCCTCAGCCTGGGTGCCTGCCTGAGGGAGACGAAAGAGAATTGAGCCTTGAGTCTCCTCGTTCTTTCCCCCAACCAACACATGCACTTTTTCCTCAGGGGGAACAAAGGGATGCTGGCAGGAGAGAGATCCCGTCCCTGCCGGTTACCGGAGAGGGCGCCCCTGATTTCTCAGCCTCAGCTCGCCTGTGTCTGCCTTGTGCCGGCGTTTTCTGCAACTGTTGGTGAGGAAGGAGAGATGAGTTTGTGGTGTTTGTGATGCTTGTCTGTGTGCACTTAAAGCTGCAGTGCCCCTCACTGGAGAACGACTGAGACAGGCAGCAAACCAGGAGCCTCACCGTCAGGTAAATGAAAGTAACTGTGTTATTCTCTGCACCGGCATTGAACTTAAGAAGCGGAGCACCGTTCAGTTTCACAGACCAGGTGGGTATGATGGGTCTGCGGTGTAAAACGGGGGAGAAATCTGAGCGAGTTTGTGTTGTGGAGAGATGGAGCAAGCAGAAATGTTCTTACCTCGGCTGGCGCAGGTTGTTCGCTGCGGCTCCTTCAGCACCAACACCGCAAACACCCGAACCCGTGTGTGTGTGTGTGTGTGTGTGTGTGTGGAAGAGGAGGAGAAAAGGGAGGGGGAGGTTTAACCGTGCAGCTCCATTCATATCATCCATTTCTTCTCAGGAGAGGACGCGATACGTGCTTTTGGAGAAAAGGATGTTTGTTTTCTTTTCACATTGTCTTTCACCGCTTTACTTGAACTTGTGACAGAAAGAGTGCTACCTTTTTTCGGCGTTAAACCACTGCCAGGGGCACTTTTAAACCCGTTTTGTCCTTTTTTCCCCTGAAGGTTTCCGTTTGAAACTCCTCCTCAGAGTTCGCAGCGCGAAGCTTTAACGGATTTAACGGTTAGCGCTAGCTTAGCATAGCGACGGAGCCCGTTTATCACTCGTTAAAGGCTCTTTAACTTACCGAGAAGCGGAATCCTGTCTGCCAGAAATACACAGACTGGAGGTTTCTGTACTTTAGACTTCATTTGACTTGGTCTGCGGGGCGGTTTTTTAGTAGGAGAGCAAAAAGAAAATGCAAAATGTAAAAAAAGTTAGCTAGCGTTAGCTCCACAGTTATCCGTCAGATAGTCTGTGAAGAAAAGGTTTATGCTTCTGTTAAGTCCTTTTAAAAATATAAATAAAAGAAATGTGTGTGTGTAATTTATTATCGTATTTTGCACTTACGATAATATTTGCAAAATAGAAAAAAAATTTAAAATGTTATATATATATATATATATAATATAAATTTTTGTTCTATTTTTCACCACTTAAAGTGCAAAATAGGATATATATATATATATCTCATACACATACACAAATTCTGTTATTTATATATTGGGTTTTTTTCTTGTAAATAAAGGCATTCTAGTATTTTTTTTTTTTATCCACCAGATGTTGCAGCTGCTTTTTCCCTCTCTCTTGGTTTTTGAAGGTGATGTCTCAGTCTGCTTCATCGTCCCACACAGTATAGAGATCCAGCACTAAAGCACAAGTGTCCACATTACAGCCCTGACTGAGACCCCCTGAACCCCCCTCTCTCCTTCATCCCATCCCCCTTTATATCCTTCTCTCCTCTGCAGAGGACGAAGAGGAGAGTGAGGGAGTGGCTCCATGGCCTTGATTCATAAATGACAAAGAGGGCAGAGAAGGATAAAACGGACGCCGCGCTTTAGTAACGAAAGAGCGTCACAACACATGCAGCGTGTTCTGCATTAGGTCTACTGTAGAACCTCAGCTCCAGGAAGATGGTGCAAAACACAAACAGCCCAGAACCCAGGATGTGTGTATTGCAGGCCAGTTGATTATCTTTACGCTCTTCCTCATTGACATCCCCGTCACTCACGATCAATAAATGCAACACAGCAGACCAAACGCCAACCCTAGCAACAACACACACCTTTGGCGGCCCTGACCTTCAGTCGCATGTTCTGGGGCCCTGGTGGGTCGCAGGGAGGAGAAAAACTAGATTCATTTATTTATTTATATCTTTTGTTTGCCACTTTCCCAAGGAGAGACTGAGTGCTAGTGCTGAATTGTACTAGAGAGTAAAATAAAAAAATAAATGAAGTAAACTATAGTGGGAGACTGTTAACATGTGCCTTGGGAGTGTGGTTGTGGGGGAGGTGGTGATGTGTGAAGGCATGGGAAACTATTATAAGGATGGTGCTTTGATTTTATCACCTTTTGCTGCTCTTCACTGAGGCTTGACTGGAGAAGGATATTGTCCTCTCTCTACATGAAGGGTTTTAATGTCCAGTTGGCTTTATTTTCTGCATTTAATTGCTTTTTATCTGGGCTTTATCAGAGCCCTTTATGTTTCACAGCTTTGGCTGAACCATTGGTTACAGAGATGTCTTCACACCCTTGTTTTGAGAGAATAGCTGTTCAAAACAGCGTTCTTGTTATTAGTAATTGTAATTTCTCTTCTTGGTTCGGTCTCGATGTGCACTGATGAGGTTTTTACCTTGATATTATTTCTTAAGTATTTCACACGTGACATTTATTCCAAAGTTTCAAGAGGTTTCCCTTTTTCTCCTTTTTGGGAAAGCTATAACATGTTTCCCCACATGTCCATCTTGCCTGTCATGTCCCATGCACATTTTAAGAGCTGGGATCCAAGAGAGCCTCTCTTGGGGAAGCAGCTCTGCCGAGATGCTGAGAGATCAGGCGGCCCTTCAGGCCTCCCTCGATGCCTCAGGCTGTTGGTGGAGGACGGGGAAGCACCTTGTACTCAGCAGCAGGAGCGAACCTCACTGCAGCAAACCACATACCAAACATGGACTGGTTCCTTACGTTCTGCTTTCACTGGTGGATGACTTCCTCACAGCTGAAGAAACTGCTTGCCTCTTGAATGGGCCATCATGATTAATGCATCTCTCATTCTTGCAGGACCGTTTTCCTTCTCGCCTTGCTTTACGTGTCCCCCAGCTGCGTGTTCGTTGTTTGGCTGGTCATTACGGAAAGGGAATGATGATTGCTGTTAGCCCCGAAGGGCTGTCACCTCGAATTGATCATTTTCCATAAAAAATGACACAACTGCTCATGCCCCTTTTGGACTGAGCATCATTCTGGCAAAAATGAGTGAGAAGGCTTTGAGAATTGGAGGACGATTGCAGTGTCATTCCCTTGATCATGTCTTGGGAGGAGTCTTTAAAGAAAAACTGTGGAATCGGGAAAATAACACATTCTTCACTTTAAGGCAAAGGAATTGAACTTCATTTGGCTTTGCATGGTTTTTTTTACCGCTTTGCTAAAATTTCCATTTGTAAATTATGCTGGTCTTTTTACATAACAAGCTCACTTTTCAGGATGATGTGGGTTTTTTTTTTTTTTTTAAATAATGATTATAAGGCCATAGAAATACATGCGTCACTGAATAGTATGACATGAGTCACATATTCTTTGTTGTTCATGCTGGGCTTTTATTAGATACGTATGCCTTCGTTTCAGAAAACGTTTTTAGAGTATTGCCCCAGATTAGGGCCACATACTTGGAGAAGGATGGAAGATAAGGTGGCTTAGTTTATGGACACAGAGCACAAGGACAGTAGTTCCAGAGTCTGCATAAATGAAGCCTTTGTGGGAGGAAAAAATAGGATTAAATTAGCTGGAGAGAAGAGAGGTTTTATTAGTGTGAATGTAGAGTCTTATGTAATGAGCTAATTTGGAGGGCAGAATTCATGTGGAATTCATTAAGCATTATGATTTGCTTGTTTTTCCTCTCGAAATACACAGGCAAAAAAGAATCCCACTTTAATTTGACTGATCCTGATGACGTCCTCAAAGATCCACCCCACAGCCAGGAGGAAGCAAGAGGGATGAGTGTCACGGGAGAGTGAAAGGCTAAAGCAGGTTAAGGAGTCATTCTCAGGTGCACCACTTAAAGGCAGAGGCTGACACAGAGGGGCATCTTCACGGCAGCGATGGGGCCTGATTTAAGATCAGAGTTTCTTGTGTGTTAAGGTTATCGGAAGAGGATTAATGGCAGGAGCAGGATATATTACCGCCAAGCAGCAAGTGAGGACATGCAGCTGCCGTTTTCATAAATCACACCCCAAAGTGACTGGGACAGCTTGGGTGGCTGAGATGCTGCTTCCCGTATAGTCCCAATATCGACTTACCCCCAGCTTCCCTCCTAAATCAAACAGCGTTGAATATAAATGGTCAAATTACTTCAGGAGGGAGCAGAATTAAAGGCATTCTTTTTTTTCTCTTCACTGCTACTTTACAGCAGACTGGGGAGCTGCCTGGATTGGGCTGTATGTTGGTGCAGCTAGTGCAGGAGGAGGAGGGTTTTAAAAGTGCCTCTGTAAGTGACAGGTGGCCAAATTGATTTCTTTAATGTCTGAGCTCCTTCTGCACAATTGATGCAGATGAGTCAATGTCTTGTGATAGCTGCTGTCACAGTTACCCTTTTCAGACAGCTCGGGCGTAATGCAGAAATCTTAGTGGCCCTAAAAGCTGAGGAATTGCACTGTATCTCGTCCTTGGCTACTGAGTGCATCGCTCGCTCTGCTCCTAGTAGCCCACACCACTGCCTGGGGGCTGTCCTGCATCACTGCAGCACCAGCAGCTCCAGCAAAAGTTAACACCACACAAAGCCAGAGTTGAATGCAGCTTGGAGGAATCCAGAGCAAATCAATTACCATGTTTTTCATCTCTCCTTGGACTAATTAAGCTTCTTCCAAATCCTCATTATGCCACCCCCTGCACCTCCAAAAAAATAAATAAAGGCTACAGTAAGAGGGAGGCGGGAAAAGCAATTAAACCCTTTCATATTCTGCAGAACATGACCGTAGTTAGCTGGAGACATGGCATACGTACCTGTTTGTGTTGTCAGTGATTGTTGTAGGGTTGCCATATCTGCACCCTACAGATGGAGATTTAAGTCTTCCTTTCCTTCAGTAGGTTTAGTCCTCAGAACATCCACCAGTGTGGTCTAACAAAACCAGACCATGGGAAACCTTCTTCCAGTCCTTCAGCTCACCATTGGTCACGGCCGTCTGTCCAGCCCGCTCTGCTGCAGGTTGGGTGCTGTTGTGGGGGAGGGCGCTCAGGGTGAGACTTCCTTTGAAACCCCATACGAGAGCAGTGCTCTCGCACCCTTCCGACACATGCTCAGATCAAGAGGGAAACCGCTTGTATTTGGGTTTGGCAGCTGTCTGCTTCTCTGGAAGTAGCATTGTGGCTCTTGGTGTGCAATTTTTTGTATTGCTTACAATGAAAGGAAGAGGCGTCCCTCGGCAGAGGAAAGAGAAGAAATCGAGAGTGAGGGGGGGGGGGAGATCTGAGGAGGAGCGAGGCTCTGCTGGGTCTGGCACGATTACTTCAACAGTTTGTCATATCAGCTTAGCACTGACTGGAGGGATTGGCGAGGCAGCAGGGATGGAGAGAAGCGAAGGCCAACCTCTCTTACCCTTAAAAATTAGTCCGATTCCAATGTCCCAACATAATCGCTCACCTTCAGATTACAGCTTGCCAAAAGGTGGACTCCTTTAAAATCTGGAGTCTTCAAGCAGTGTCCGTATCACGGTCATGCCTTTTGCTGCAGAACATTCAGCAAACAGCAATGTAACAAGAGCCTTACTTAGTATTCATATCTAAAGAGGCTTGTTTTCATGGCCCTTCTAACAGGTGTTACTGTGGCAACTGGAGCTGGGTTGCCATCACATGCTGCGTCATCCCCTTCCTTTTATTCCAAGCTTTTTCTCCTTCAAGAATCTATCCAGAACCGGATGTGTATATATGTGTGGGTTGGTGCATCTCTTTGGTGAGGTTTAGGTTCTTGCTATAGCACCGTTATCTGCGCTGGTGTGCGTTTGTGTGTTTTATCTCCTGTGCTGTCTGTGTGCATGTAGGTGGATGTGGGGGTGGTACACTTCACTCCTCTGGCTCAGCCCCAGATCCAGCAGCCCTTTAAGCTTGTGGAGAAATTGGTCAGAAATGTCTTCCAGTTCCGGGGGAAGCATTGCCACAAAGGACTTGAGTAAGTGTTTTTTTTTTTCCCCCCTCTTTCTCACCTTGTTCCTGTCTTTCCTGTCCTTTTTATTTAATAGTATTTTGCCCAAGGCTGGCAGATAATGCTCTGCCTGCTGCATAGCTGTTACTTTTCTAAAGTTACTCGGGGGCGTACCAACGTTAGGGCCTATTTAACAAAGGAAGCTGTGCAAGGAGCGCAGCAATTATGAGTCATTGGGATGTCATAGTGATACAAGGAGCAAACTTATGTAACTGCAGCAGCTGCAGCAACAGCACACGTTGGCACTCTCTTTGTTTGGGCAGCGCTAAGCGAACATCTGTACAGAACGAGTCATGTCACTTCCATGCCCGCCTTTCTTTTTGTTAATGCTAACTCATGGAGTCAGCATATGATGTTTTCCTTTCTCCTGCAGGATGCTGTTCCCTGAGGCTGAGCGGCTCGATTTGGCTGAGGAGCTCATGCGCAGCGCTGATGTTGACCCCACACTCCGGCCTGCGCAGCTCACCATTGCCCATTTCCGGGCCTTGGCAGACACTTATAGTAGACTGTGCAGGGAAAACAGCCATCTGATCGGCTACGACTTCAGAGAAGAGCTGAGACAAAAACATCAGAGCCAGAGATGCAGAAACAGAAGCAACGAACCTCACTCTCGTCACCCGATAAAGGAAGAGAAGGAATGTTAATGGCTGGTGTTCGCACGGGGAGACAACGGACTGCTCTTAGCAGTGACATTTTCACTGGGGCATAGGCATTAATTTTTTACTCCATTCCTTTTCGCCTCTCCTGGATGAGAGTGAGGCAAATGGCCAGCAGAAGTGTAACTGTGGCAAAAACAAGGGAATGAGTTACACTGGCCTTGGCTTGGTTAGAGCTGTACTGGATTGTATTAGGGTAACAACATCATGGCCAGGAGTTAGCACATTAGTTTGTAGTTTAAGAACACCAGGGGGGAGGGGGTTGCTAGTGGGGACAAAAAGTGCTGAAGTGCTTGTAATGCTCCAAACTTAGAGCAGTGTGATAACAGAAGCCTCTTCATGAGCCAGCAGTCTTGCCTTAGAGAATCTGTGGACAACTGCAAGAAAAGCACAGAGCCAGTCTCATCATTTCAGGCCATTTTGGCCTTTTATGGATGATTTTCATTAGGGAGTTTTATGCTGGAGTACAGAGGGGATGTACTCTGAAGTGCTGTCATGTTCTAAAAGCTGTAAGAACACTTTAATCATTTCACAGCAAAATGTGGTTCCATTATGTCAAGATTCCCAGAGAAAAACACCAGCTATCTGTCAGAGACTTTAACTATGGAGGTGACCTCAGTATGTCAAACGTTTAAATGATGGTAGTTGATTGTAAACATACATGTGCATGGATTAAACAACTAACGGAACCATCTACTTGTTCAGTACTGCTGAAATTGTCAGTCACATCATTGATCATTTCTAGTGTGGTTCTGCATGTGGCCTTAATCCCATGTTGCAAAGTAGGGACTAACACTTGGGTGTATTTGCTTAGCCAGTTTCCAACCCCCATGCCCTATACATGAATTTAACTGGATGCATGTAACAGGACTGAAATCCCAAAAATGAAAATTCTTATTTTAAAAATGTGCATGTTACAAGACAACATTTATTACATTTCCAGCACATTTTAATCCTCAATGTTAAAGAGATATGCAATAATAAAAATTAATTTACATCAATAAGTGAAAAAAATACTATACATATTTGGACATAAAAAAAAAAAAAACTCCTTATGGCAAGAGCCCAACATAGCACATTTCACTTAAACAGCGTGCTGATTGTACCTGACAGTGTGACCATTTTGTACACCAGTCTCTAAAACATCATGGCTGCCTTACTAATTAAGATAAATTACATTACAGTCCGTGTCCGGTTCAGTTACAGAGCTCCTGTTTTATGATGTTTTACTTTAAGAAAAATCAAGTCTTGATCCAAGGTTTGGCTTCCTATTAAAATGAAATAAAACAAAAATCAATAAATAATTAAAAATGCAAAAAACCTCCAAAGACTACATTATGTAAAAATATAAGTAAAAGCAATGCTTAAAAGTAGGCAAAATGTGTACATAGTGCACAACACAAAATACAGCAAGGCAGAGTCTGGAGAAATGATTCTTGTAGCCGTTTCAGAAACCTCTACTTTCGTCAGGAGTGGAGGCAAAGCACAGCGGCAGTGGAACTGGCTGCTGTGTGTGCTTTCATGTGGGTTCAGGCTGATTGACTTTACTGTGCTTCAGTACTCGTTCTAAACAGGCTGGTTTTAAAGAGAAAGTTGGTTTGTTGGTGAACAAAAAGTTTCTGACAAATGCTCACCAAGAAAATCATGGGTAATGACTGGTGGTGAGCAGGGGAAATGGATGATGTCACTTGTATGTAAGGTATGTGTCACTGTGACACTACAGAAAGTAAGTTTTTTTTTTTTTTTCTTTTCAGAAGTTGGCTTTGACTAGAGTTGCCCTTTCCTTGGGTGCCAGTCGTGTTAAAGGCAACATGGAAGACTCGGAAGGGATCACACACAGCCAGACATTCAGTGTATATTTGACATCTTTGGAGACCGTTCTTCTTCTTTATGGGCATAAAAAGACTGGCTGATCACTGAGATGACAGAAGTCTTTTGGCACCGGACAGCAGGTCAGGTGCAGGTTAGCTATGAAGCTGTTGCTGTGGCATTGCTCTCTGGCTTCTCTGTGGTGTTGTCAAAGAAACAGTCCTCATTAACCACTGAGGTCAGACTCTGCACGCTGAACTCTCGCTCTAGCAGGGCATTGAGGTCCATACTGACCACCGCTGATTCTGATTGGCTGTCCAGAGACCGACTATGCTGCCTCATGGTCACTAGCGCACCCTGTTTGCGCCTGAAGCTACTGCTGTCTCCACCTGGCCTGTGTTTAATCGCACAGAAGTCACCCCCTTGTAGCGGAGGTGGTATCTCAGGAGGGTCCACTTCTCCTTCAGGCTGGACGCGTGGCGCTTGCGGGACCTTGCTTAGATGCAGCTCACTGAACTGCGCCTCGATTGAACTAGAAACAGAATCATGAACAGAACTCTGATTGTATTTGCCATCTTCATCACCAAGGATGTCCGATTCTTTTATGCTTCCCAGTTGGCAGGGCTCAACAGGTGATAGGTCCGTGGGCTGGTCTAGAAGAGGACGTCCATTGCTTGGCGTCCCACTACTCTCACTGGCTGAATCGGATTCAGGGAGTGGGGACTTTAGCTGGTCACTTTTGGAAAGAGTGAGAACATCTATGGGCTTATGGCAGAGCCAGGAAGCTCGAGAAGAACCTGCAAAAGATCCACCCACACACAAAGACGAGATGTTAAGATTCCCAGAGGGAAAGTGCAACCATCTGGTCCAGCCACTCTGCTATCACTGTCTGTTCTCTGCACAGATATCATTTTACACTGAGCACCAGACGGGTTACATCAGGGCTTTAACTCTACTCCCAGACCGGGTCAGTTAACGAACCAGAAAAAGGAAAAATGACTGACCGAGCTTAGCAGACGAAGGTAGAGTTCTCCTCATAGGAGTAAAACGGTCTTTGCAGGTTCTCTCAGCTTGGCGTTCGGTTCCGCGCATACCCCGTCGCACGTTCTCCCGCAAAATGGAGCGGATCACCTTGACGATGCTGACTTTGCACTCCGGCAATCTGAATGAAAGAGCGATGTCCATGTTCAGAGTTTCTCTCGTGTAAAAATCACTGCCTTCTGTTAGAACTGAACAGCCATGACTCCTACCTGCTGCACAGCTGGAACACTGTCTCTGGTCTGCCCTCTATTTCTGACTTGGTGTGGATCAGTTCCCAAACGCAGTTAGTTTCTGTGCCCAGAATGAAACGGAGGATTATTAATACATTTTAAAGGTAATTTACATCAGGTGGAGAGACTGTCTGCAGTGAAGCCTTGTGGGGTCTGTGCTTTCTAGTAAAAAGCAGAGGGCCTCTTACCCGCTGTGTTGCCCAGTCTAACCTGCAGCGCAGAAAGGGGGACGAGCCAGCGGAATTTAAAAGGGTCCTGATCTCCATGCGAGTGTCCAGAACGTGGAACATTCTGTTAGAAACACAGCATGACAAAAACGATGTTTTTGAAATTGAGAAGTTACCTGACGCATTTGCATGCAGAGGGTGAGTGCAAGACTGAAGAGGCTCACCATTTTCTTTTTCTGCTTGTTGCTCTCCTTGCAGACCAGTATCACTGCTTTCTTAAACACTTTAGATAAAAAAAAAAAAAATTTTAAATAAAGATTTATGATGAGCCTGGAAGCCATTTAGTTCCTGACACAGTAATCTTTAAAGAAAGACCATTTATTTTCATTTTCCTTAAAGAAGAAGAATTGTCACAGAGGAAACGGTTTCTCTTGCATTCTCTCTGAATAATTCCAATTCTCGTTTACAAAAGGCACTGCAGCATCTCTTTTTGTAAAATGGTGAAAACCTGCTGTCATAGAACTTAGTAACTGCTGGAGTTGGTCCAAAATACTGTTAGGTTCAAAAGGATTACTTAGAATTTGCTTGTCTGACACTTAAACGTTACACTTTGTTGAGAAAGCCTTATGAGAGATGAAGAACCCATGGGAAAGGGTTAAGTAGCTAGCACTACAAGACTTTCCAAGAAACTGTTCACCAAAATAGTTATTATGCAGCTCCTCATACATTTCAATTTCAGTTTCACTGCAATTAGGAGGGAAAAGGAGTCTTAGAGTGAATAATACAACTAGTCAGCTGGAAGACTCTGCCTGGCTTTGTTCTTTAGGGAAAAAGATTCTCAGCTGTTTTCCCACCCAATTGGACTTGCTCTCATGGCCATTAAAAAAGCCATTTGTCTGTGGTTGGTCCATCTCAAGAAAATGGGCATGTGCCCAATGGCAACTCACCAAATACGGTCAGTTCAGGGTCCTTCTTCATACGTCCCAGAGATGGGAATGGGTTGAGCCAGATCACGGAGGAATGTATGAGAAATTCCCCCATGGAAATTTCTGTGACCTTAGAGACAGAAAGATAAAGATTTTTAAAATGCCATGGCACAAGAGGACAAAGCAAAGGAATAAAAATAATACAAAAAGATGTAGGAGGGCTAACAGCATGTTTGTTGCAGTACCTCTTTTACTGGGCCACTTTGTTCAGCCACCAGCTGGTCAAATACTGCACCATAATCCTCGTAGATCTTCTGCATCTCATTTATGTGGCTGGCTACTTTCTCCATAGCTTTTAAGGCCTCTGTAATAATAACAACAACAATATGCTCACTTTCTAAAACAAAAAAAAAAAAAAACAAAAAAAAACTTAGAGGATACTTCTAAAACCTCGTTATGACACCTCAGTCAAACTCCACAGCATGTGTATGATGTACCTGTAAGGTGATAATGCTCTTCACTGTCCGTGTCAGTAAGAGACACCAGTTCTCGCAGCAGCAGGGGATATTTCAGGACTCTCTGCACTGGTTTGATCAGATAGGACTCCAGCGTGGATGAGTGCTGCTTGGTTGGATTCCTTGCGTCGAGGAACTCCTTAAAGGCTCGATCTGTTTTAGCTGGACAAAAAGAAAGACTCGCGTTAGGTTCTGGGCTTATTACTGGGGAGGACTTTGTTAGGGCTGCATCTGAGTGGCCTCAGGCTACAGGCGCTGCTCATGCCACATCACACATCCACAAGGAGGCAGCACAGGCTGTGTGACACCCCTTTTTGCAATCACTGCAGTAAAATGGCAACACTGCAGATACTGGGGAACAACAAGGTGAGGGGGGGAGGAGTCATGCAGCCACCGTGTTGGCGGTCCTTCCCTGAAAGAGCACTGCTGGAACCCACTGCTGATTCATGCTTCAAACAGAGATGAAATGGCTTTTTCACTGAAATGAATGACTGTCGGAGGGCCGACCTCTATGCACCAAGAATCAGAGGTAGTGGTTGCATTTGTGAACAGTTCAAGAAGAGCTATTAGAGCAATTATTGAGGCACTCCATGCCACAGCCGCACTGTCACTTCAGAGAGTAATTGGCAGGCAATTAACAAGTCGACACAAAAAATCTTTATCTCTGCACGAGCAGAACTCTTGGCACAACAGAAGCAGTATGTGAGAACGGGTAATTACAAAGACTGCTGACAGACTCCCACACACACACCCTTTCTCATGAGTAAGCTGCGTGTGAAGCAGGTCAAAGGATGACCCGGTACGTTGATGGTTTTGTGGAAACATAAGGTTTACCCCTCCCTCATTAAACATTCATTTCTGTACCTGCTCTCAAGACTGGCGCTCTGATCCTGTAATGGGACAAATTAAAGAGACGCTGGGGTACAATTTTCCCCCTCTTGATACTTGCAGGCCAGCTGACTCTTTCATTCATTCTGCACTGGGCAATCTGCCCGAGACTGAAAACCAGGCCAATGTTGCAGGCATAAATTAAGTTCAACATTTATATTCAGTCACACTCGAAGACACTCAAATTATGGGTCTGTACTGTAAGCTTTTAATGATCCTATCACTATTATAGAGCAGGCATCCTGCTTTGAGGCCAACACTTAATATAGACCTGGTATTAAAACGTGTATACATGTTTAGAAGGGCATGATCACGTGTAAACAAATGAGTATTATCAACAGCATGAATCCGATGCCTTCTCTTGTAATGTTAAACTCCATGGCGGCTGGAACCATAGAGCAGAGGAGAGTACTCCGCATTGCCTCTTCAGTTTATCATTGTGTTTAGGGTCTTTATTTATAAAAAGGTAAATAAACCCACAACACTTCAGTCTTCCTAACCACACATTTCATCCAGGGGTTTGTGTTACTGTGCAGCACAAACTAATTTGTGCACTAGGCCAGCTAGTTTACACAATATGTGAAAACAAATGTCATTTGCAATGTTTCTAGCATCACCTTGCTAACCTAGAATCTGACGTTACTCAGAGATGTCCGTTAGCGGAGCAAGCAGAACCTTTCATGACACACTATACTGACACATTTCATAAAATTATAGGCAAAATGTAGCACATGGTCATGGGACAGTGCATTTTGATAAAAAAATAAAAAAAAACTAAATGCCCAGCACCACTAATGGATATTTTTTTTCAGTGGGAGGAGGGGCAGACTCCCTTTTCTGAGTCTTGAAAATATTAGGACAGAAAATACCACAGGCAAAATTACACACTTGAATGTGGGGGAGAGCGGGGTGTCACTACTCAACAACAATTTTGCCCAAGGAACCACAAAAATTTATGACATTATCCAGGCTCCATTATTCATTCCTACAGGACAGGAATATTCTAATTTTGCTATTTCTGTAATAATGATGCAATCTGGCTGCAATGAGCTTCTGGATGTAAGGGATTGGCTGTACCTCGCTCCAGAACCTTCTGGACCTTAATGTGGTTGGCACAGAAGCCGCTGTAGAGTTTGAAGTGATCAGCGTAGTAGAGAAATGATCCACCCAAAGAAAACAACAGCTTCTGAAAAGAGGAAAGACAGACAGAAAAAGAGACAAGTGAGAAAAACAAAAAAAAAAAAAGAGTGAGCAAGAGTGATAAAATGAGAGTGCGCGAGATTGAGAGGGAAAAAAAAATCGACACAAAGCATTATTCAGCCATTCTGAAATATGGTGAGACATTTTGAAATCTTCCAAAACTGAAGAGAATGCCTATCCATGCTTAGGCCTGCTGTGTGAATCACTGACTTTGATGCCCTTCCCCATTTTCACATCTAAGATATCTCTCTACTGACAGCACTTACTCCCTCCTACCAGCCCACTGAAGTTATAAAAACACACTGTATTCCTTGCCAGTACAATTTATGTCACTTCAGTTCATTGCTCCCCTTTGCTTGTTCATCATAAAGAATTCTTTTTATGAATGTAGAGCTTTCTCGTTGCCACACCGGTGGGCTCTGTGCCAATGCATGACCATGTGTTTGCACATCTCTTACCTTGAATTGCACAGGGGTCTCCAGAGTGCTAAAGTCTGGAGAGGAGGCTATTCTCTCCTCCAAGGTTTGCAAGAAAACCTTTTGGAAGTCCAACATTTCCGGCAGACTACCAAATAAGCTCTCCATCTGGAGAGAGAAAACAACCAAATCTAGTCAAACCCTCTGAGCCACTAACGTCTCAACAATAAATCCAAATAATCAGCCTTGGTTAAAACAAGCAACATGCACGGCCAGTGTTTCTGCAACAAAGAAAGCTGTGTCACATTTCTAAAATAAAGATTTGTCATATAAACTAAAATCAATAGTGATGTCCGCAGCTAAATTAGAGCAAGATTACCCAATGAGAGGGAAGCAACGCAAAGTGCAAACACTTAGAACCCTCTTCTCCACGTCTTCCGTCACGTAGCTACCAGCTTTCCTCTGCATAGTTCATGTTTACTGAGTCTGCTCATTCTGTGTGAAGGCATGTTCTAGTGTGTCAATGGGTCTTTAATGTAGCCTACTGCTGTTGCATATTGACTGATCTTTCCTGGGGGATATCCTCAACCAAGTCAGGGTCAAATCCAGTTCACTGGGCTGCAGTGTGGAAACTAGTGAGGCTACTATTCTAGTCATTTGCATCGGAGATAAGAAACTGAGATCAGCAATTTCATAGCAAATGAGGCTGAATTGTGAATGAAAGTCTCTGCAAATCTGACTTTGTGTGAGAATGAACATACTTGGTCTCAGCTTACTGTTGATATTAACTGTATAATTGCATATTAGATTACACAGGGATTGCATTTATATGCTCTGTGCATTCATTTTGTTTCAGTCTACTTTTTTTGCTTGTTTTGATTTCAAGAATTGGCAAAAATTATTTTCAAAAATGCTAATGATGGATTATTGCTTATTTAAAATGTTCAACAACCCTAGTATTAGAACTAACGTTTATATTTGGCCTTACCTCATCCAGTGTGAGGAATGTCTCCTTCTGCAGAGGTTTTAGGTATATTTCAAACAGGCAGCTGAGGTCCTAACAGGGGAACAGAAAATCAGTCAAATACCTGCACAAGGATAATCTTACTCACCAGGATTCTAGACAGCCTCTGGCAATGTAAGACTAGTACAAAAGTAATCCTCCAAATCATGTAGAATCCACATCTCTTCCCTTACGCCATACACGTCTTGTACATTACACATCCAATAGTATCCCGACAACCCTGTAATTATTGGAAATGTCTACTTTAAGGTGCACCCGTTGCTGACACAGCTGTTCCAGTAGTGCACACACAGCTTGTATCATCTCCATATAAACATACTGCCAATAAAATAGGATGAGGTCACATAAGGTCAACATGTCCAATGGAAAACATCAACTAGAGGAATACAAAGACCCCAACATGTAGCTGTGGAGCATTGGGACTGTTTTTGTCAAGAGTGATGGAGCTCCATCCAACAGATTTGGGATAAGCTACTAGGATAGGCTCAAATGTCATCCAACCGGACCTCAGTGGGGCTCAAAAGGCACATATGAAGAGCATGATTCAAACATAAAGGGGGTACATAAAGAAAAGACACCTTCACTGAAATCAAATATTGTTCTTCTTCATCATTTAGTGCTACATTTGTGGGGTCCAAAAACTCAATGCTGTGCCCAGCATCACCCACACCAAATCTTTGTTGGCTGTGTTAAGGTACTGGCAGGCTGTCAGTACATCAGCCTCGATATTTCTCGTTAGGCTGATTTATAGCAGCCCACCAGTGCCAACGCAGCACATCATAGACAAATGACTTCTGCTTCAGCATAGGAGTCTGGTCTGCTATATCACTCTCCACCCCCGCTAACAAATCAGTGGCTGTTGGGATAATCAGCTGCTTCTCAGGCACATATTAACCAGGAGGAGCTAGTCATTAGAACACAGCCTTAATACTGTTATAAGGTTCACCAGCAACATAAAATAGAAGCAGGTGGAAAAATGATTCCAGAATGGTCCTTCCATTTAATATTAATGTCTGGATGAACACATCCACATCTATTTTTACGTAGCAAACAGATAAGCCTGAGCATCTGAGATGCTCCTTCTTTACCTGTAAAGAACTTAATTATGTGTCCTTGGGGGACCAGTGAAGCATCACATAACTGTTTAAGATACCCTCAGCAGGAGAGGGTTTTTTTTTTTTGTTTTTTTTTTTTTTTAAGCCAATTAGCTTTCAAATGTCAGCCATTGCCACCAGCTGTCTGAATTTCCTTATAGTACATCACCAGCCAGTCTGGTGTGAAAGCAAACATTTGCTTATTCTAAGACTAAAGAAGTCAGTCACACTTTTCAAACTGCTTCTTATGCAATGCATGTGAACATGTTTGGAGCGGAGCTCATGCCCAAATCCGTGTATGAAAGGTGTCCAGTAGCCTGTACAAAACCATTATCTTGTCCTACAGATGTTCTTGTTTCATTAACCTACCCATTTTGTAGCAAGAATATGTTTCAAACACTTTCAAAATGCGTAATGTAACATAAGTACTACCGTATCTACCTGTTTCAAAGAAACAAGAGACAATTTTACTGACTTCTGCTTCCTCTTCATTGTGACAAAGCATAAATCAATCAAGTAACGATGCACCAAGATAAACATTCTTGCCTAAAGTTGAAGCTAAGGGCACACTTGTCTTAAACACATAAATGACTAATAAAAGGTTTACAGCAAATAACTACTATAATTAAAGCAGTATGTAAGATACCGCATGTGCAACAAAATCCAACAATTTAAACAACAGGTAATAGCTGTTTATCCAAGAAAATGAATGTCATTACTTTTTAAGGGAATTAAGGAACTTCCACAACTGTAAGCCATCTTCCCAACACCATCAGCTACTACAACTACTTAGTACTACTACAACTACTAAGTAATACGTCTGCTACTTCATCTAAGGGATCCCTTATAATTATTGATGAATATTAAAGAAACAAAAATTAAGGTAAAAATAGCTCAGTTTAGAAAAGATAAGAGATAATACCAAACAAAATGTAATTCCTTTGAGGAGAAAAGCTGAATTATTGTTTTGATAGTAATTGGGGGAATTAAAATTTAAATCATTTACTTATTTATCTTTTCAATTTCAGACTTTCAGGGCTGTTACCTTGACATAAGATTTCTCAGTGTCCACCAGTTCCTGGATGACTTTCCGTAGTCTCTCGGTGGCAGACATGTGCTGTGGGCAGGGCCTAAGAAGGGTGGGCTCAGGCCCTGTTGAATCTTTCTGGCTCTCCATCAACCCTCCAGAACCCTCCTGGAAAGACTGGTAAAGTGTACACACTGTCTCCACGCTCTGAACACACAAGAAAAGGAATGCACTGAATGTTCATTCAAATGGCCTATGAACTAATACATTGGGATAAGTATGAATATATCATACAAACCAGGCAATGCAAAACAACACTTAACTAGAAACTATACCAGTTTCACTTAAAACAGGGACGTGTTTTGTCCAAGAAAGCAAAGAGGAATAAGGGTTTTTAAAAGGTATAATTTTTCCTTTTCCCTATCCAAGAAAGATAAGGCTATAAAAACAGCTACAAACTAATAAACAAAAAAAGCTAGAAAGATTCAGATTGAATTTGGCTGCTGTTTGCTCACTTGTTGATAAATTCCCCCTAATAAATTTCCTCTTCAGTTTCTACAAAAGTGTTTGCATAGTCAAATCTCCTGTACAACATATCTAGGGCCTATTCACCAAATGAACAAGTGTAGTCTCATCCCTATATTCAAATCTGAATTCTTACAATGAGAGGTGCTACTGCTATGACACTGCCTGTCAGCATGGATAAGAGGCTATGCAGGTCTGGCCAGTCATGGTGTCTCTTGGCTTAGGGTTTAAAAAAGAAATAAATCTGAGAGGAGCATTTCTGAAGGCACTTCTGCCTCCAGAGGAGTTAACTCCAGGACACCAAAAAAAGAACTCTGTAGCATGAGATGAGGCATAAATTAATACCGCTTTATGTCAAGTCTGAGTATCTTAATAATTTTGTAAAGAAATGTTAAATGTTAGATAAACGAATGCAAAACAGAAAATTCACAAAGAAGACCAAATGACCCCAAAAAACAGAAGAGCAATTAATATTTCAGGTCCTGGGCAAAATTATTCATATGCAGTTGAAATTAAATGCATTTTTTAAAGCTCAAAGTTCACTGGATCTGAGAGGCTATTTGAGTGTCTTTGTTCATAATGTAAAAGAGATGAGATGATGAGGAGAACCAAATTAGGGTATAGGCAGCAAAAGAACTACTCATGGTACAACAGTACTGATGTAGCTGGCCACTAAAAACCACAACCACACCTATCAGTGATGTACTGTATTTCAGACATTATGGGGAAAATTATTTTCATTACTCAGAACAGTAATGAAAATGCTGTGCATTTGAACAGGGTGTAAAAATGCATGATCTATGACTGCTTGAAAATCAAATAGCTCTTCCTACCAGGAGGTGCCAGTAATCTCTAATAATTTTCAAAAGAGAAAAAAAAAAAAAGAAAAAAAAACACACACAACAGACAGAGCTGAAAATAGCCTAGCTAGTTTGCTTGCATTGTCAAATGACAGTTTGTTTCTAATGGTGTTTTGGTCAGGCTGAATAACCCATCAGAGAACCCCACCCCTGCCAACCCCCGAATTAAGATGTGTGAAATGAAAAAAAATGTTGAAAATGATGTGTCAACTTGTTGTGTCAATGCCCCACCTAAACTGATCTGGTTCAAGTTCTCAAGACGAGTCTGAGAATATGACTGACTAAGACAATACTGCCTCACAACATTTGGTCAATGACATGACTGGTCTGTGTGGTTGGCAGTACAAAACTATACTGGAAATCAGTTTATGCCAGTTTTGATGTCAAATTCTGTCATTGTGTAGCTTTCCTTGCTGATGTTACAAACTGAGTAAAGAAGAATTCTGAAATTTGCCAGCATTGATTGCTTCGAGAGGTGAAGTCCATTCTCACAGCCGTGTCAGCATTTAGACCCATAATGCATGCCTCGGATACCATTCTCGCCCAAAGGTAGATCAATACCAGCATGAATATCACTTGCATTGGAGGTCCCAACATAAGTGCCAGCAGTTGCTGTATCACCCACTGGATCTGTCTTATTGGTCCCAGGGAGCAGAGAACAACTGTGAGAGTGTTTCTGAAACTGACCCCTTTGCCTCTTTTCGTTTGCGGGGAACAAACAATGAAAGAAGCCACACAATTCTATAGCAAAAATCTTCAGCTCATCACAGTGACACGTTTGTCAGTCTTGGGTGGCAGATCTTTGCACACTAAAAACGAACCCGTTCACCCTGTGTGTAACCAGTGTCCTCAGAGACATTAGCCAATCAATAAAACGCAGGAGGGAAGAAGCCACACCACAGAAAGGACATATGTATGTTCATGCATGTGTGTGTAGACAAACAGTAATTGAAGGAGGGAGCGAGAGAGAACAGTAGAGAGAGCTAGAGAGAACAGTAGAGAGAGCTAGAGAAAGAAAAGAGGCCTAAAATGAGAAAAGAGAAAAAGACAGTTAAAAGGAAAACAAACAGAGAAAAGGAGACACAGACAGACAGAGGGAGGGAGGGAGAGCAGAAGAGAGGGAGGGAGAGGGAGAGATCTTTGTATGACTCAGTGGCTTAGCTGTGGAGGGGTGGAGGCGGGTCTCTGGTGGTGCGAGCAGCTTTGCTTTGCTACACTGTTTGCTAATTACAGTGTGGTCACTCCAGAGACTGTCAGCAGAAGAAGCTTCAAAGCTGGTCTGCCGAACTTGGAGGAAGGGAGAGAGGAAAAGGCAGGAGGGAGAGTGAAGGAGACAAAGCAGGAACCTCACTGCGTGGCGACGCACTTTGTCTCAAAGAGAAGTTGCATGGCTCCAGAGGCAGCAGAGAAGCAGAGTGAGGGCAGGACCACCCACATCAACAGTGGAGCTCCCACAAGCTCCTCTCTCATTAATTACAGAGATTAGAGGCCCTCACCAACACTAAGCGCAAAGCTGTCTTCACCACAGTGAAATATGAAACTCTATCAACTAAGCAGATTAAACGTTTAGTGCATGTTTAATAAACACATTCAGGATAAACATCGTAAATACTGCATGGGCGAGCTGCGATAAGATGTCATTAAAACTGTTTTCAAGAGAAGGAAGTGAAAAATTTGCTTGGACCTAACCATGAAACTTGAAAGTCTCTGGCTTTTAAAAATCTGTTTAATGAGCATCCAGGCCTGTTCCCAATGGTGTCTGCATGAAACTCCTCACATATCAAGTATTCCCAAAGGAGAAAGTCACCAACATACAGCTTAAACATTCTATTCTATTACCAGAATGTGTGGAATAAGACTGTAAATCATCTAAATAAATGAAAGCTAAAAATGCATTCACTGAGACAGCAGTCAAAAACACCATAAGTTCAAATGTTACACTGGGTATAAAAGGCCTTTGAAGTGCAACATACCTTTTATATAGAGCTTTTACTGCAGTGCCTGACTATCAACAGCTTGGAAGCCTCACAGTTTGACCAGCTAAGGCATGTCACTAAAATTTGCAACAAAAAACTCAAATTACAATTACTTATACAGCATTTTCTCATCAGCTGAATCTGTGACAGATCTAGACAGATCTCAAAATAAGATTTTGTGTTCGGTTATCAGCTAAATAACTAAACACTTTACTACTTTAGCACCTTTTGAAAACAATATCCATGGATTTGTTAGCGTTTTAAATGTGCCATTCTGTGTGTTCATGAAGGGCAGCTTGTCTGGTGTGATCCTAAAGACAAGTTATGAGAAGCTGTAGGAGACAGTGTAATGCTCTGTGCAGTGTTCTGCTGGGAAACTTTGGGTCCTTGCTTTTTGAGGATGATACTTTGACTTGCAGTGCCTACCTAAGCTCTTCTGCAGACCAAGGACACTGCTTCATGACAGTACTCCATAATGTCAGAGAGCAAGTGCCTGGAAAAATAGGAAGTTCAGGAATGTTTTGAGAGAGTTCAGGAGTTGTGCTGGACAGACTAGCTCAAGCCCCCCCTTTATAACATTGTAAACATAAAGGATCAAGGATTTAACCTCTAGGTTCAAGATACCATAGCACACATTCTGAGGTATTGTGGAGTCCATGCTTCAACAGGTCAAAGTTGTTTTGGCTGCTTAAATGAAAACGATTCAATTAGGCAGGTGGTTGCTTTTAGTGTGTTTGATATGCCTTATTACCTACACCTATAAAACCACTTACTAAATGAAATCACAAACTACTCTCTAAATAACCCCTGACCCCAACCATGCAACACTCTCACACACACGTACACCAGCCAGCCAGGACAAAAGGAGAAAGAGCAATATCATGCAGACCTGTTAAACTTGCACCCTGCAGCAAAAGCAGAAGGGAAACCCTTCCATAGTCTCCTCTACACAGACACATATTGTGGCAAGCATTTAAACAGACATTTGTTTTTTGCTGCAGTCACTGGAGGTTGAACATAAACTCAGTAGTGTCATCATACTGCACATAGGCTACTACATGGCAAATGAAAACATCGGGGGGGGGACGACACTATTCACAGCACAGTGATAACAGAAAGGTAGTTTTTCTTAGCAAGCTCAGTACCTGGCAAGCAGGTGTGCTAATGCCTCCTTTTATCAAAAGCATGACAGCACATTGCAGCAGCAACGTGATAAAAATGACTGTTTGCATGAGGGGTGACCCAAATAACCAATTAAGAGATAAAAATGGGAGCACGTGGAGGCGAGAGGGAAAGGCAAAAATAAATAAATTAAATTCAATAATGACACGCAGAGATGACAGCTTCTGTCCTGATTTCCCTCCTGCTCTTTAAAGCACAGCTGACAGCCCCTCCAACGCTTCCTTTACTGGGTGTCAACATGCTTTAGCTTGGTCATCTGTATACCCCTCACACTCACCCTCTTAACAATCATCACACTAAGCTGTTCTCCAAAGCGTAACAACAACAAAAAAGGTTTATTACAATTCCTTAGAATTCACCGTCTTCAAAAGAAAAGAAAATCGAGAATGTAAATATCCATGTCCACCCTTGCCACTGGCCTAATACCCTCTGTCCATACAGAACACTCACCACACAAAGTAACCTGTAAAGAAGTCTCCAGGCTGCCCTGGCATGGCGCTTGGTTCTCCGGGTCAAAGAACAGTCCTTTCTTCTCAGTCTGCCTGTCCGAAAGGCTGGCATGGTGGCCAAACCAAATTCTCCTCTTCAGGTCAAGCTAAGACGTCAAAGAGTCTCATTCTCTTGCACATTAAGTCATGCTCAACACTCTTCCTTCTATTCCAACTTGATAATTAGCCACCTCAGAAAGTCCAGATACTCAGCATGTGGCAAATGTTTTCTTCAGGGCTAAGCAGCCTTTTGATGAGATCCGCCAATCGATCAGGAACAGGTTCTGTGCACGTAAGCAGGACAGAAAGTGGACAAAAAAATGCTGCTGCCCACTGAAATCTGCATATCAATTGCTGTTGAACAGACAAAACCCCCTGGCTGTGCATTTGGTGGGAAATGCCGCTCCTCTTTCGCGTGACCCACTGCAGCTTCCAGAGAACATAAAGAAGAGGCCAGACAGTGTGAATATGCTGCCAAAGGCCAAGGCCTTTCAATAACATCAATACAATGACGACTTTTCTGGCTGGTCTACGAGCACTGATTTTAATACCAGTGTCCAAGCTGACAGCAGGATTCAGGTGGATTAGAAAGAGGAAATGTAGGAAGCAGTACAGATGTTATTAGTCAGTACTCTGGGACGTATTCCACAGCATATAGCTCAGCCCCCCCCCCAAAAAATCTGGAAATGTTCAAGATTGCTGCTTCATTTAAGACATTTAATTAAAAAATAATAATAATGTGCAAGTAATTACAAAGCATGCACACTCATGGATCTACCATGTATAATAAGCTTGAGTAATGTCACTGCAGAGTCATTGGCTATTTCAGGCAAATGCACGGATGACTTTCCAGTCACCTTAAGCAAATTTCTATTCAATCAGAGTACTCTCCTTCTTTAAATCTGCTCTACTAATTTAATCACAGCTCTGGAAAACTCAGCCAAACTCAATCAATTGCTTGGCATTTTCCATATATTCAGTTATGGCTTCATCTTTTCCATAATAAAATCACCCTCCCCAGTACCCCTCCCCCCCAAACACACACACACACACACACACACACACAAACCCGTCTCTAGCATTTTTGCAAAGATCCACTCCAGCTCACTCCAAAGATGAAACAATGTAATTCGACACCCCGGTTAGTAGACACAGCTTACTAGGAGGTCATTAGGCATACGAAACAGGGTTTCGTTTATTCCAAATCCAGGTCTCTTGACGTTAAGCCTTGGCAGGTGCTATGAGGGACTTCAAAGACAGCACAAGAACACACACCATGGCTAAACCTTGCTCACCAGAACATTCAATTACACAAAGACACGGACAGAAACATTGCTCACCAATCCAGCATGTCTCTGCCTTCACCCTGCACCATTTCACTCCAAGGTTCTTCCCCACTTCCACTCATAACCAAGTTAATAAAGGCAGGGAGGATTGTTAGAATGCTGTTTTTAGGGATATTTTTGCCACAGAAGCGTATTTATTGCTGAATCAGTCTGCTCTGCACAAAATACATTTTGAGACAAGCAAGATCCCTCCATGTTACTAGTGAGCTACTGCACTTTAGTAGCCTCAAGTTTATTGGGGGCATTTCCAGTTGAAGTGTACGAATAATAGAGGTCATGAGACCCAAGGAAGTTGTTTTTTCTTTTATTATAATTAAGACAGAACCATGTAGCTGACGCAAAGCAGCAGCGTTGAACTAAGTAAGGTCATAAGAGGCAGTGTGGGAGGCAGAGGGATTATGGCTCTTGTGTCTGCCAAGAAGGGGATTAGCCCTATTTGGCATTTTCCAACTGACACACCTCTCTCACACTAACCTTTAACACCTCAACTATTTCAAAGTTTTCCATGCAAATAGCAGTGCATATCAATATGCTACTAGCAACTTCCAGCAAAGCTGTCACTGGTTACTTTGACAAACAACGTGTCTTTAAAAAGGTCTAACAAAAATCAATTTAGCAACCCATTCAGGACATTTAGAATTCAGTGGAGATTATTGGGATAAATAAACTAAAAAGTCTTTATAAATAATTCATTTTTAAAAAGCCCAATATGGCAATTAAATCAATATAAAAGTGCTTCCATCAGAATTTTCCTTATTTAGAACAAATTTTAATTGTATGCTATCAGCATGCCAACCACCCACTAACCATTAGCAAGTAACATTTAATTGGCTTTTGACAAAGTGTTTATTTAGTTTTTTTGTTTCGTTAAATCAGGTATCCCATGTTAAATCAGGTCATTCTAGATTAATTGATGTATTGTGACAACCCTAAAGCTTCCCAGATCTTTATGGCAATTTAACAGACATATTACCATATGTATCCCCTTACAAGAAAGCTGGCACACCAAACAAAAATCCAAACAAATAAATTCTGGCAGCTCTTTATGTGAAGTGCTATCCCAAGTGCATTAAAGGACCATTGGGAGGGCAGGGGAAAAAAAAAATAATAATAAAAAAATGAACTCCCCCAGAGCTGCCCAGGTAAAATATGGGATGTCCCTAGTGTGAGCTGCACTCATTGCTCAGAGGAAAGCCTCCCGTCATGCAGTAGTAAATGCTCTGACACGTTGTGATTCATCCTGGAGGTGAGGGCTATTGTGCCACACTGCCATCTTCTTTTTAAAGCTCAATAAATAAAGACACAAGCACATAAATCAATGCACAGAGCCACACAAGCTAAACAGCACTACTCCAGCGCTCACTTTAAACAAATATTATTACTTTGTCTCTCTGAGGAGTTTGGGTATATGTTTTAGTAAGGCAGTCTCTGTATTGAAAGCAAGCCCAAGCAATCTCCAAAGCAGAAGAAAATGAATTTTCCTAAGTTCACCATCATGGTAAACAGACTCATGAATGGAATAACGAGCAAAGCGTGTCAAGGCAGAACCTCATCTTTTCAACTAAAAGGGAATATAAAATGTGCAATTCCATCACACTTGCAAACAGCACTGGATATCTGCCAAAACAAATTTGTGAAGCAGCAGGGATTTCCAACTCAAACAGCACAAAGTGTTAGGCATCAGCATTAAAAAATAGACCACACACATTTAGACAGTTATTCTGTCTGATACAGGTTTCAAATTAACACTAAAATAGTTAAAGACACTAGAGAGGGGAGGAACCTTAATATTGTCTAAAACACAAACTTCTTAGGATGAAAAATTATGAGATCATGGCATTTTTGTAATCTGATCATGACAACAAGCTTTGTTGTGTTAACAGGTTAGCTAAGAAAACAATGGCAATACTAGTAGTATTTGTACAACTTTACACCCAAAGGAATTGGTAAGTAAGCCAATTGGGTTACCAGAAGCACTGATCCCTCAGTCGCTTTCTGGCAGGCCACGCAGGCAGCCATGTCCTCCAGCAGGCGGGCCAGCTTGTCCTGGATTAGCCGTCGCAATACGAGCAGGGTGGATCTCAAGAAAATGTCCTTGCCTTCCTCCACACATTCAGGCCAGAACCAACACATAGCCAGGAAGGACCAGAGAGCCTCGGCTGGTGAGTGTTCACGGAGGAAGAGCTCGATGAGGGCAGAGAGATAAATGCACGGCCGGGCATCGCGCTCAGTGTGCTCGGCCATTGGAACTGGCCCCAGCCCATGGGTATCCGTGGTGGTGATCACTATAGATCTTCCAAGCGCTCTGTATGTGCGCCTGGCTCTGAGAAGAACTGAGACAGAGGCTAGCCCAGTGAGTAAGCCCAGATTATTAGCCGGCTCATGGCCATATGTTGGCTGACCGGCTTAGCCATTCCCATCCCCCTAGGTCTACAGTGAAGGGCATGAATCTGGGGGTCTGAAAGAGGCAGCTTCCAAGCTTCTAATTTTTTTATTTATTTATTTTCTTACACAGCCAGTGACAGGGCTGCAACTTTGATTAGAGTCTTATTGAAGGTTGTGACTTTTTCTTTCTTTCTTTTATATATATATATATATATATATATATATATATATATATATATATATATATATATATAAAATATATAAAAACAGGACATTATTGATCTCGGAGGGGTGTGGCCTCAAACTTTCTGTAGCAGCATAGGAGCTTTTCAACTGAAGCATTCAAAGAATATTTAATCTCTGACTGGGAAGTGTTGGAGTCCACTTCAAATAAACATTTTATTAGATACCAAAAAATGCATTAACAGCAAGTTTCTATACTTGTTGTTCAGACTATATATTAATGTTAAATGGAAGCAAAGTACAGTCCCGGTCACTGCTCCCTGGCAGCTTTCAATAGTTGCTTCCTGCTGCGCATGTTAAATGCAGAGGTGTAATTCCGTTATGGTTCACGGTGTATTGTGCTGTGTACTCACAATGACTTTCTCTTTGTTTGAGATGGGTGGCTATCCACCACCTGTATGGTGGACGGTTTGGGTGTTCCCTGAGGGCAAGTCCATCAATCTCCATGAGGGTCTCCCGAGTTCCATGCCAGCTGCTACACTGATTTGACGAAGCTACTATCATCTTATTTTTCTCCCGACATGAACTTCAGATGAGCTACATCAGATTGGCTCTTCTGCAGGAGCTGCTGCCACAAAGATTAAAGCTTCCACCACTCAAACACAGCTCCGACCATTAGCTCATGAACCTCCAATTACAGTCACTAGTGGACTCTTTTACTGTAACTCATGCTTACTGAAAATTATCTCTATACAGGGTGTGTGTAAGATATAGAAAAGAATGTTAACACACTAAAAAAAATAACATTGCCAAAACAAACAGGCACATGATAATGATCAATTGATAAGTGGTAAAGAAATGGTGTGCGAGAATTAACTCAACTGAAAACGTGACTAAGGACAAAAAGTACACCCTCGAGTGAGACAGCTTTCCATGTTTCCCAGTGCTTGACATTGAGCTGTGACATATGACATCATGCTATCAAACTATACATTCAAAGATACAAACCCCACACACACACACACACATTTTATTTTATTGCCAGTTTTAAAAAGCGTAACCAGCTGGCTGAAAACAGTCTACCATCCATGGAGCTTGGAAGTAGAAAATGGCAATAATACAAAATTCTAATACTGAACGCGTTACTCTTTAAACTTACTAAAGGTTGGCACTGCATATTCTCTAAATTGGAATGACATTTCATTTTCTACAAGCTGTAATGTTCAACATCTCAAAAAGGTTGAAATGGTTAGAAGGTACTGCGAAAAGAAGGGGGGGGGGCACTTTTGCTGGTGGAATATTACTACTGAGACTCTTCCAGGCAAATAGACAATTAGAGAACACAGTGTACCACTCACATAACCCGAACCAATACAGCTGAAGTCTCATCCACACTAAAGCCATTTACCATGCAACAGCAGAGGGAGAAGCATGTACATTGTAACTGGGCAGGTGTCAACTCTTCTTTCAACATAATGCGTTCAATTTTCCCATTTTTGGCAAATTATCATAATTTAAGATGTTAACACGTTCAAACATTTTTACAAACAAGAAAATCGTCACTGTGCAGGAAGATTAAGTGCTAGAAGGAGGAATCATGAGCTTCTAGGCTCTATGAAATCAGTTTCAGCCAAGCACAGCTGATGACATCATACAAGTTTTTCCCCTCTCAACATCATTTCTGCTTTGAGGCATAAAATAACATTTCAAGGGAGAAATACTGACAGTAAAGATGATAATCAGATCAAAGCATATCTCAAGCAGAGGAGCAGCCCTGAATACCAATAGCTCCACATATCAGCTAGGAGACTGATGGGGGCATTAATAGACACTGCATTTGATTGAGATGTGCGGCTGTATAATGTAATTCAGGACATTACACAGAGGGACCAGTCCTTGTCAATGGACAAACAGAGCAGCCAGAATGGGTTTATTCTGTCTAATCCACCATTTTCTGCTGTTTCTGCTCAATGATAAGGGACAAGACAAGAGTGGAGAGATTTTATAAAATAATTGGAGCTCTAAAAGTGAACAGAATTAATTATTATAGAATTAAAAACAAAATATTAAATAAACAATCTACCTGAATATTAAAAAAAAAAAAAAAAAAAAGTGCCACCCTCAAGCTTCTCAAAGTGAAAGTAAAAGAATATAATCTAGTTTAAATATAGCACTTTGTTTAACATGCAGTATAAATACATGTTCTCAGTGCTATTTGCTAAAGCATTTCAGAATCTCTAATGTCCATTCTGTCCTTCTCTATCAACGGCAGTGGAATGTGACTCAATTCAAAATTAATGCCTTTAATTAATCCATTTACACACCATGAGGGGTCATGACATCAATCAACAGCACTGCTACAACCAAGTGTCATAAATAAAAGTAAAAGCACCAAAAAGCATGAGCTGATACTTACTGTGCAGAGTTTAAAAAGTAAAAAAAAAAAGGAAACACACACACAAAAAAAAAAAAATCAAAACAGCAGAAATAAAATGATGTAGTGCTATATAAAATGCTTGCAGCTACAGAAGGGCTCGATGGATTTTTTCCTTAGAAGTGTAAGCAGCCTCACACACACACAAAGAAAACGTTCTTCAGGACACAAAAAAAAAAACAAAAAAAAACCCTGTGCCTATGAAGGTAAAGATGCCTTAACGCGCTCTCTAATTTTATTATGCAGACCAGTTCATCCAGCCCTCGTTCTCTCATTTGTTTCTCCTCAGTCCGCCTGCTATAGACAGGAAGGCTGAAGACTTCAGCTCAGCGTGCAAAAATCAACACCAACATTAGCCTGTTAGTTCCCCATCTGCATCTGTGCCCCACTGAGGGGGAAAAAAGAAAAAGTGTGTCTGGTCTAGTGTGTGTTGTGCCCTCAGCCTGGGCAAACTACTGTGCTGGTGACAGTAATGAGCATGCAGGGGAAAGGCCACAGAGCCGTGAAGAGTTTAATCACTGAGTGATAACTAATAATGTCAATCAGGCTTTGACACTACAGCTGCTTCTGCATGATGGGTAGAAATTCACAAAAACAGGCTGTGACACTTTTGTTTGCTCATGTATTGAATTATGCAATAATACTCATATGCAACACAAAAATGGCATAAAAATGCCAACTTTTACACTGATTTATTAAATGTTAAGTTTTTTTATGAGCTATTAGTATAAGGGCATTGTCCTGAAAGTTTTATATATTTGTCCTGAAAGTCTTTAACTGTATTTTTACATCCATCCATCATCTGAGAAGCTCAGACACACAGACAAACCCATTCGCACCTTCTGGGCATTTTAGCATCTCTAATTCAAAATGTGCAAATACTGAAATAATCCAGGCCGTGGGAATTATAGGCATTGTACATTTCTAAAAATATATTTATTTAAATTTGAAAAGCAGTGCACTTTATTTAAAAAAGAAAAAGAAAAAAAGTAAAAGAAAAAACCCAGAACCATTTCAAAGCAAACTGCTCTTAAAATAAACATCTTTTGAAGACACTCTATTTTTAGCAACACAAACAGAAATGAAGGCTCCATTTATAGACAAGGTTTTTTCTTTTTTTACCCACCCTGAAGAAAACGGAGACAGCCAATCATCTTAATGTGCAATCATTGCTTGTGACACAGGAGATGAAATGAAATATCTCTGGACCGTTTGAAGAAAAAAAAAAAAAACCCACTTTGCATGATATGACAAGGAGGAGCCATGCAAAGAGACGTTAACTCTTACCTTGCTGTGGTGCACTGCTCTGTGGCTGCGGTGAGGATGTTGAAGACCATGCTCTATAGCTTTAGCTGAGCCTTCTGCCACACACGACACATCTGTGGAAAAGCATAAAAAAAAAAAAAGCTGATTGCTCATGAAACAGGTCTCCCGTAAGGTTTAATACACTGTGCTGAGTTCTATCTGCAAGAAACCCTTCAGGCATTCCAGATACCTCAAGATGCTTTAGGAGAGCACCTTCTCCTGACTTGTGTTTTGTGCTGGTGTTGCAGATGCAGAGTTGTCTTCACAGTGAGGTCGTGCAGACTGGATGACTGCAATTCTACTCACTTCTGTAGTTATCTACATATTTATGTAGTTACATGCTTTTCTTTCTGAATTTTAATTTAGCATTCACTGAAATGGTAACCTTGTTCATTTTATTCATTTTTAACCATATGCCATTTTCCAATTGCAATTTCAACTGAAAAGCTGAAACACGACTTAAAATGACATTTGTATTTTGAAAATATATCCCACATTGCTAAACACATTTAGAATAAAGCAGAAGAATCCATGGTACCAATCCCGCTCTCTTTCACTCACACACAGGCCTTGAGTAGTATATAAATAGACATTTCCCTGTGGAGTTTGCTTTGTATGTGTGTGGAACATGATGCACATTGTTAGACGTATAATACGAATGCTCAGCAGGAATGACTTCATTAAGCAGAGTCTCTCTTAAATTGTGTGTCTGATGTCCCATCAGAAATCACAGCACCTCTGTAGGTGCAGGCAAGTAACTGCATTCACAGGATATGACTCTTAACACCACTGAACCTTTTCACTATTTAAGGAATGAAAGTAAAGTGTAAAATTCAGATTCAGGAGCCTGGACCAATAGCGGAATAGACAAAATGATTATTTTTTTCTAAATTTATATAAATTAATCTTGAACAGTTTTAATATCCTATTCATTTTTGTTTAAGGAGCCATTTGATTCTTTTAAAATGTATATAAAATGTATACAAATTTATATAAATGATGTAATAATTTACATTTTTTCATTTTTGCCCAATTTACTCCCTAGCCTGACATTCATCCATGGGTTCCTTGTGAAAGTGACTGACTAGCACTGTGAAACACAGCACAGCACACAGTGTACTTCCTCTACATTTCACCCACACACCGTGCATCAGGGAACAGCTATTTAAAGCACCATGGAAGCAGTGATGGGGACGGTAAGTTGCTCAGGGGTACCTCAGGGCAACCTACTGGTCTGGGATTCGAACCCATGACTTTCTGATCCTGGGGCCTAGTCCCAACCACGCTAGGGACAAGCATCCCAACAAAGGAAAAAAATGATTTGATAGTTGCTTCAGCTTGGAGCTCTTTATGCTTTAAACTGCTATGCATTTAAAATTATTCTAGAAAATGACATCCCATGTAACCAAGCTTTTATTCATCATTAATGTTCAAACTAAAAGCACCCTCTCTCACTCTTTCCCATTCATTTTCTGAGCTGCTTGTCCTAATTAGGGTCATGGGTTACTGCAGCCTATCTCAGCTCACAGGGTGAAGGCAGGGAAACACCCTGGACAGCTCGCTAGGGCAGACGCACAAAAACACTCACATCTATTGGCCAATTTAACATGTATAGTCGACCTGACGTGCATGTCTTGGGACCAGAGCTCCTGGAGGAAACCCACATGGACAGAAAAGGATCCGCCCCTTCATGGGAATCGAACCCAGGACTCTCTCACTGTGAGGCAATAGTGCTAAACACTACACCACTCTGCCACGCAACTAAAAGCTGTATTCAATTTCAGGTCAATCAGCTCAAACATAATTGGCATGCACTGCTCTGGAAATTTCAAGTTTGTTGGATTATATGAATAACTTAACCTCTAATCACCTGCAGAAACTCATCTGGTCAAGATCCTCAGAGCACATGGTAACATGTTTTATTTGCATGTTTAAGCCTTTTGCACCACCAGTGTTGCAAAGACCACTGCTGTGAAAAGCATCAAAAAACTGTGCCATGGTCCAAGCTAATAATAAAACTATTTTTATAGAGGAGTGTGTTACAGTTCTCTGTCATCCGGCCACAGTAGTGCTGATGTCTACTGCTGTAGCTAAAGAAGTGTAAACTGGTCATACTAAAGTTTCAAATGTTTGCCACAGTCATGGGAAAACATCTCTGGCCACAAGTGAGAGTGTGAGTGTGTGTGATGTCCCGGCATTGCTTCAGCTTTTCTAAGTACTTTGTAACTTACTTGCCTAGGCCACTTCATCACCATTTAAAGAGACACTGCTTTTGGTACTTCTTATGTTAATTAATAAAATAAAATAAAATACAGATAACACTTCACTGAAGGGCAGCATTTACACACTTCACATAAACTACATAAACACTTTGAAAAACTACAACAAAGCTGCAACTCCTCAGAAGTAATGAAGTCAGAAATGCTGACACCTGACAGTCCTTGGAATACACTTTTCTACATGTTTATGGCGGCTTATGAGTTGCCATGGAAAGTTTATGACACGTCATGAAGCTATACGGGTGCAGTTTTCAGTGAAATAATGCCACAACATGAGATATGCGTAAAACCTTTTTTTTTTTGTTATCTCTTTTTCTAATATATTACAATGATTAGCGTTTCATATATAACGGCTCTGACAAAAATCTCTCCACCAGCGACTGTCTATAAGTGGTGATAAAATGGTGGGTACTTGCTTCACATCCTTCAAACAAGTGACAAATCACCAAACTCATACAGAAAAAGTAAGCAAACTAATAATATACAACAAACACCACATAGTTCAATCAGTCTTAAACGCACGCTTTTAGCCCAGCACTTTTGGCTAATGCTTTAAATAAACTAATATACATAAACACACGCAAACCAGATATACCACATCATATGATACTCCTAGTACAGAACACTACTAATAGTCCATTCTTTAGTATGTTTATACCTACCAGAAATCCTTAGAAGCTTCTTCAAAAACAGCTAAGCGCTACAGCAACACTCCTTCTTAAAACACCCCTTCTAAAGAGATATCAGCTTATCAGTTTTTCGTAAGAGCCTGTCAGTCAGAGCGGAAGATTCCAGTTAAAGGAAGCAGAAGGTAACCTGTAAGGGTTCTAAAGAGGAAGTCTGTGGTGAGGTGGAGCAAGTGTTAAAATGTGAAGAGCAAACAGCCAGAAAAGCAGGGCTAATGCTGCTGTATTTGATTTGTAGTATCATATACACACTTTTCACGCAATTTTAGTATCTGTTGTATCGCAATCGCGAAAAGGAAAAAGACACCACTTCAAAAAAAAGTAATAAATAAAAATCACCAACTGCATTAAGGAAAATAAAGAAGGAACAACAAATGATAAAACCTTTAAACAAACTATACAAGACCAGTAGGCATTCATGGCCAGACATTCACAGACTCTCTCACTCTCGATCACTCTCTCACACACACACCCCACAGCTTTCGCAAAAAGTAGTAGCGTTTATGTGGAAGTGTGATACCCACTAGCATGCCATCTGTCACTGTGTTTGTGCAGTATGTGTAAAGCGCACATTAGCAAAAATGTGTCTCCACATTGGTTTGTGCATACCCAAAATTATTTGATAAAGGAGAAGCCTAAATGTCCGACAGAGGATCAAACAACCAATAAATGGATTTGAAGGAAATGAAAAAGCATCTTTCATTTAATTTGTATGATGGCTTGCATAAACACAAGTATCCATGAACACTCTGATGAGGTCCAGTGCCAAGTGTGTGCAGTGATGGTAATGTGTGCGTTTCTTTATATTTCATAACATTGATTTTGTAGAAAAAAAGATTTCTGCAATTATTAAATGCAGTACTGTATTTAATATATTTTAAACTAAAAGAGTTAAACTAGTTCTGTTTATTTAATAAGTTAATGCTAGGCTTGGGTGCAAAAAAAAAAAAAAAAAAAAAAAGACCCCACAGCTAAAAAAAGACTAAGTTTTTGTTTATGACCATTTTAGCTCCTGTAGGAGGTGTGAGTGAATGTGTGTATTTTTGCACCTGTGGCAGACTTGGTTCGATGTTGGAGGTAGAGGAAGTCCTTCAGTAGCGGTTGCTGGCTGCTGCTAGTGTTTGGGGGGGCTGGGTCATATATGCTGGAAGGAGGGTTTCGTCTAATCGTCAGATGCAGTGTCTGCTCACTAAAGAGCGTCTGGATCAGAGCCAGGTCCAGAGACGACACCTCACACCCGTTCAGAATTACGATCTCATCGCCAGGCCTCAGTCCTGCCAACCAAACAAGTACAGCAGGACTAAATACAAATACAGCACAATAAAAAGGGCCTGCAGATTGCAGGTGCAAACCAATCAGAATATGTTAGGTTAGGGGTAATGAACAGAATGCTATTATCAGTAAATACCACAATAATGTACTAGCACTAGTAGCCAAAGACCATGGTCATGCATCAAATCAGCATCAACATTAAGTGCTTCACAACAGTAAAATGTTCACATGATATACAGTCCTGTGATACAATATGCAAGAGGAAGTGCAGGCAGCATTGTGGCTCCTTTGGCTTTTACACTGAATGATGAATAAGCTTTCATCAAAACATTTATCACTATTTTTTGTTTAATTAAAAAGGTCCTTTTCAATTCAACAAAATATAACTAAGCAATCCCCTTTTCCAGAGTATTTCATTTCATTTGTAGTATATTTAGTAATACCTTCACTGAAGGCGATCCCGTCAGGGAGAACTTCACTGACAAAGATGCGGCTGTTTCGGAAGCTGTCTACATGGCCTGTGACAGCAAACCCTGAGGGGCAGGAGAGTACGAGGTGAGAAGCTGCGTGTCAGGCAAAAAAAAAAAAATCCTGGTACCCAAGAGACCACTGATACACTATACCACATCCTGTACAAGCACAAGTCACTTACCAAAGTCTCCTGTGCATGTGGGCCTGGTCATGTGGAGAGTGCACACATTCAGGGGGATGACCTCCAGCTCATCATATGACTGCAGAAAGGAGAATATTTCAGTCAGGGGGAAGCTTATTTTATATCTGTATATTTTATGTACAGTACTGTGCAAAAGTTTTAGGCAGGTGTGAAAAAACACTGTAAACAAAGAATGCTTTCAAAAATGGAAGTGTTAATCATTTATTTTCATCAATCAACAAAATGCAGTGTATGAACAAAAGAGAATCTAAATCAAATCAATATTTGGGGTGACCAGCCTTTGCCTTCAAAACAGCATCGATTCTTCTAGGTACTTTTGCACACAGTTTTTGAAGGAACTCGGCTGGTCGGTTGTTCCAAACATTGATGATCATCAGCACCTGTTTGGTAAAACTGGTTGATCATAGACTTTGTGAAAGTGTACCTAGAAGAACTGATGCTGCTTTGAAGGCAAAAGGTAGCAACACCAAATATTGATTTGATTTAGATTTTTCTTTTGTTGGCTCACTTTGCATTTTGTAAACTGATAAAAATAAACAATCATTATTTATATTTCTTAAAGCATTCTTTGTTCACAGCATTTTTTCACACCTGCCTAAAACTTTTGCACAGTACTATATATATATATATATATATATATATATATATATATATAGAGCTTTATCATTAGGTCATACCAAGTGCTGAAGCAGCTCATGTCCTGCTGGGGTGCAAACCTCCATCCTATCATCAACGCATCTCTGTAGCCGCAGACAGTGCAGACCAGGATCAAGGTTCCTAATCTGAGATGGAGAAATCCACTTGAAGACCCTACACATTTACGAGCTAAGCACAATCATTCCTGGGTCACAGCCGTCATTTTCCTTTCAGAATATACCATTTTGTTCTCTTAACTCTTCAAGGGAAAGAAAGCTTGGAGTTCAGTGTAATACTGACAGTGGTCAGATGGTGGCATAGCACTCCTGACCAGGAAAGCCATCAAATGAAACTAATGTCTGAAAATGAGTGTGCTGGAGTGATGTGGGTTAAAAATAAAACTGCCTGCTTTACACATCACTGTCACATACTCCAGTGCAGGCCAGCATAACTGTCGGTCAAGGTGAGCATCCGTGTGTCATGTTTTTAATTATCATCCCTAGGAGCCTCTGCCCATTATATTCTCACATTCTCTCTCTCTCACACACACACACACACACACACACACACACACA